>JAODAL010056031.1:0-23554 GCA_025379985.1 Phyllomedusa bahiana | reverse complement strand
CCAAGGGGGGAAAAATGTCTGTGAACTGCATAAAAAAAATTTCCAAAAGCCAAACTATGGTTTGTTTGTTCATTTCATGTCCCCTCCCCCAAAATTTAAAAAAAATTTCATGATCACAAAGTCAAATGTATACCAAATGGGTACAAATAAAAAACTACACCTTTGCCTGAAAAAAATGAGCCCACGCTCATGCATCACAGAAAATGGCATTTCAGCAAAAACTTAAAAAAATATAATAAGTGTTTTTTTTTTTTTAGTCTGAAACATAACAAAACCTCTAAAAATTTGTTATCCCCAAAATTGTATTTACCTGCAAAATGAACATAACACATCATCAATACCAAAGCGTTGGATCCACAAAAACTAAACCCGCTCACAAATGGTGCAATTGCGTTTTTTTTTCATGTTCCACCCTATATAGAATTTATTTTGGGATTTCCAGTATTTTATATGTCATGATCAATGGCAACCAATAAAAAGTACATCTTATTATGCAAAAAAAAAGCCCCTGCTATAGCTAGGTACATAGAACATTTTAAAAATTATGGCTTTTGGAAGGCAGTGAGGAAAAAAAAAAATGTCTGCAACCCAAAGGGGTTAATTGGTTTCGGGACGACCATTGTATGTTGGAACCATAACTCCAGAGCCCCAAAATGTGACCCAAAATAACATAAAATGAAGATGAAATTAGTTAAATTACAATTTCTTCACAGGGTAATCGAAGTTGATTGTCTGTGTGGATGTTCTCTCAGACTGCCGCACCAAGAAACAAGTTGGGGATACTCATTCTTCAAAGATGGGACCCACATCTTTGCTCAAAAATGGTGCAATTGCGTTTTTTTTTTTCATGTTCCACCCTATATAGAATTTATTTTGGGGATTTCCGTATTTTATATGCCCATGATCAATGGCACAAATAAAAGTACATCTTATTATGCAAAAAAAGCCCTGCTATAGCTAGGTACATAGAACATTTTAAAAATTATGGCTTTTGGAAAGGCAGTGAGGAAAAAAAAATGTCTGCAACCCAAAGGGGTTAATTGGTTTCGGGACGACCATTGTATGTTGGAACCATAACTCCAGAGCCCCAAAATGTGACCAAAATAAAATAAAATGAAGATTGAAATTAGTTAATTACAATTTCTTCACAGGGTAATCGAAGTTGATTGTCTGTGTGGATGTTCTCTCAGACTGCCGCACCATGAAACAAGTTGGGGATACTCATTCTTCAAAGATGGGACCCACATCTTTCTGACATTTATGACATATTCTTTGGATATGCTGAAATTGTACAAGCTGAGACTACCCCTTTAAGTTACTTTGTATACAGCAATTCCATCATAATATACAGTAGTAGAGCATTAGTATAGGTTGCTGTTTAGGCACAGCAATCTCAGGCAATCCTAAAAGTGTTACTGTTGAGTAGTGATACTTGAATGGGTCCCTGTTTAGTTAAATTCATGAAAAATTTGACACGTCCCAGTGCCAAATTTTTTAACCTTAACTTAATTGGAAGAAGGTTTTTTTCAGGGTTAAATTTATCTATCTGTGAGTTGTGGGGATACACCCTTAATTTTTAAGGGTTAGCTTAACATTCCATGGCCCTCATGGGTCTGATGTCATATTCAAATCAATGTCCTGTTCAACATCACTTCCAGTTACCATAACATAGTGGTCACCCCTATGTTATTATTATTATTATTATTATTTATTTTAAAGCGCCATTGATTCCAGGGCGCTGTACATTCGAGGGGGTTACATACATTACATAAGTCAAACGGTACAGTGTAAGGGATAATGCAATTGGCACGACAGGGGGAGAGAGGCCCCCTCCCCGCGAGGGCTTACAACTACAAGGAGGGTAAAAGGCGGGGTTGGGGCGACATGTCGTGGAGGAAGTGGTGACAATTTTTTGTGAAGGTTATAGGAACCCCTGAGAAAGGGGGTTTTCGGTTTGCTTTTAAAGGGTGAAAGTGGGAGAGAGTCGGATGTGTTGGGGCAGTGAGTTCCAGAGTGTGGGTGAAGCACGGGAGAAGTTTTGGGGAGAGGTTGTGTGAGGGCTGATAAGGGGAGAGCAGGGAAAAGGTCCTGTGAGGGGGGAGAGTGCGTGGGGGGAGAATTTGGAAATTGGGGCAGAGTGTAGGGGGGGGAGGCATGGAGGGCCTTGTAGGTCAGGGTTTAGAGCTTGAAAAAATTCGCGGGAAGGGGAAAGCCAGTGAAGGGATTGGCAGAGGGGAGAGGGGCAGGGGTAGGAGGAGAGAGGTGGATAAGAGGGGGGCAGCAGAGTTAAGGAGGTTTGGAGGGGAACAAGGGTGCTAGTGGGAGGCCACTGGAAAAGGGATTTTTGGCGTGTTAGGCGGGAGAGAAAGGGCATGGACCGCATTTTTGTAGTGTCTAGCCGGGAAAGAGGGTGCGAGAGATGTTTTTCAGTGGAGGCGGCAGGCAGAGGTGAGGGTTTGGATGTGGGGTTTTGAAAGATAAGCGAGTCTGGTTACCCCAAGAAAGCGGACTTGGGGGGGGGGGTGAAAGTGTAGAGCCGTTGACGAAATAAAAGGAATAGGGGCGGGGGGTAGGTTGGATGGGGGAAAGATGATGAGTTTTTTTTCTCAATTTTATTTTTGGAGAGTGATGAAAAAGAAGGGGGAAATGGGGGCGACAGTAGGGATCCGGGGAGTAGAGAAGTGGTTTCGGGGCCCAAAGAGATGTGATTTGGGGTATCTCAGCATACGGTGGTAATGAACCCATGTGAGGCTATGAGCTGACCGAGGCCAAGGGTGGATAGAGAAGGTGTGGACAGGATGCCCCGGGGGGAAAACCAAAAGGGGCCGGGGGGAGGAGGTGGGCAAGAAATGAGGACGTGAAAGTCGATCAGTGAGGTACGAGGAGATCCAGGAAAGAACAAGCTTTTGTGCCGAGGGAGGAAGGTTTGTGCGGAGGGAATGGTCGAAAAGGGAAAAGGCGAGGAAGGGTCAAGAGGAGGAGACAGAGTAGTGGTAAGGCTTTAGCAGTTCTAGATCTTATTGATTTGGTTAGGGGCAGTTTCGGTAGGGTGGTGGGGTCGAAAACCCCAGATTGTAGGGGGTCAAAAAAGGAGTTGGAGGAGAGGTGGCGAGGACAGCTGAAGATGACGTGCTGCTCGAGGAGTTTGGAAGAAAAAGGGAGAGGAGTTTTGGGGCGTAGTGGCCCAGAGAAGGGGGAAAAGGGTTTGTTTTTTTTTTGGTTGGAGTGATAGTAGATGTTTAAAGGCAAAAGGGGAAGATGCCAGAGGTTTTTGATAGGTTGAAGAGAGGGGGGTGGTGCGGGGATGATGAAGTGAAGGTTGGGATGAGGTGGGATGGCAGGGGCAAGTAAGGTAGTGAGGTTGGATTTGGACAGTAGGGAGAGTTTGTCAGAGGGGCCCGGGGGGAAAGCAAGTTAAGTGGGAAGAGCGGTTGCAAGGGTAAGGGAGGGTGGTGGGGACTGGGGCTGAAGTTTCTTGATGAGGTTGATCTTCGGAGGAAGTGAATGGCAAAGTCATCTGTGAAAGGGGGGGTGGGGAGGAGGTGTTGGTGGACGGGAAGAGAGGTGAAGGTTTTGAATAAATTGTCTGGGGTTGTGGGAAGGGGGATATGAGAGTGGTGAAATAGTCTGTTTGGCTGAGGCGAGTGGGCTTTAAAAGTTTTGCAGTGAGTGTTTGTATAAGGCAAAGTCTCAATGGAGTGGTTTTTTTCCCGCGGCGTTAGCAATTTGGAAGCTGCCCCGCTGTTTGGGAGAGTCTGTGTGCCGGGTTGTCTGTTGATTTTGTGGTCTGTTTTGTGTGAGGGAGCGACGAGTCAAAGGGCGGTGTGATTGTATGGTTGTAAAAGTGGTGGGTGCGTCTGGGGTCATTGAAGGGAGAAGTGGAAGAGGTTTTAAAAGGGGTCAGAGAGAGTGGGGGGGTTGAGGTTTTGTTTTTCCCTGGGGTGTACTGGTATGAGACAGGAGGGGGGGTGGGAGGAGATAGTGGTGGGGAAGCAGGTTGTGGTCAGATATAGGGTTGGGGAGTTGAGATGTCAGATGGGGGCAGGGCGGGTGAAGATGAGGTCCCTTAGTGTGTCCTCTTTGTGGTGGCTCCTGAGGTCCATTGGGGAGGTTTAAGGAAGAGCAGAGGAAAGGAGTTTGTTGGAAGCAGAGTGGGGGGTGTCGATTGGGTGTTTAAGTTCCCATGAGATAGGGGGGAGTCGGTGGAAAAAAAGTGGGAAGCCCGGAAGCAAAGTGGTCAAGAAAGGGCCGTGGCGGGGGGCGGGTCGGTAGAAACAGCCATTGGAAAGGGGGAAAAGGGGGCGTAGATGCGGACCCGAGTGCATTCAAAGGGGAAGGGGTGTGAGGGAAGGCAGTGTTATGATAACCAGGAGTGCCACAGGAGAACTGTAAGTTTACCATGCAAAACCTGGGGAAAAAACCCTTAACCCTTAATTAAGGATTAGGCCTAGATTATTTATTTTGTTTTGTGATTTTCACTAAAATTCGATTCAGTTCAGCACTAATTTGGGTCAAATTTTACATCAGCCTGAATCTGTGATAATTCATTAATAATTCCAAGGCTCAAAATTTGATTTATCCCCAAAACGTTCTTTGAATAAAAAAATTCATTAATGTCAATTTGGTAAGATAAATTTTTTAGGGATTTTTCTATGTTTTTTAAAGGTTTATGTATATAATGAATAAATTTAAACCCAAAGTATTTTTAAATAAGTGTTTGGTGTTGGAGAAGATGTTTGTGCATGAGATATGCACTGAAAGGGCACTTTATTGGACTCCTGCCTTTCCCCGTTGGAGCGTCCCCTTGTGGAAAATTTTACAGATGACCCCGAAGCAGGGATAAAAGGGGAACAGGTTTCCGTGGATCAAATTTTTGAGTGATTTCAGGGGGGACATTTTTTTCGTAAGAAAACTCTATTTTATGTCTACAAATTTTAAAATGAAAAAAAAATAGTGCGACCCTCGAATTGGAAATAAAAAAAATGTCTTCATTAACCCCTTCCTGGGTTTAAAATGGCTGTTTTTTTCTCCCCCCCTTTCGGCCATAAAATTTTTTTTTCCTATTACATAGAATTTTTGGGCTTTTTTTGTGCAGGACAAGAGTATTTTTAAAGCTGAATTGCCACCATGAAATATACTGAGAAACCACAAACTAAAACTAAGTTATACAAAATGGGAGAAAAAAAGTATTTGCGCTATGTTTGTGGGGGTTTTGTTTTTACTGCGGTCACTCTTTGGTATACATGATGTGTTATCTGTACTCTGTAGGTGATTGATTTGGAATATCAAATTGTGAGTTTAAAGTTATGTTTTTTACCGTAAAAAAAAAATCAAAAATTTTCTTTTCTTAATTTGCCCCGCCCCGCCATTTTTCCCCGAACAAAAACTTTTTTGTGCTTCCACCTTGGACTGGTGAGGGGGGGCAGTTTTTTTGGGCTGAAAAGTTTTTTGGTCCATTTTGGGGAAAATGCGAATTTTTGATACTTTTTATTTTTAAATTTTTCTTTTTAATTTTTTTTTTTCTTGGGTAACTAATGCTATATTTTAAAAGATTGCACTTGTACGGTCGAAGCGATATCAATTACGTGCAACTTTTTATCATTTTTTCATTTGTAAAATGGCACGCTTGTTTTTTTTACTATAACTTTCAGTCCCTCTCGGGTACTTGACCACCTTGCCTGGGGCAAGAAGTGATAAAATGGGAGACATGATGGCAATGGAAACCTTCACAAGGTTTCCAGCTGCCATGTTAACCAATAGTCACCCCACAATTTCGCCATAGAGGTGCTGATCAGAGTGAGAAATGGTGCACGTCACCGTTTCTTATTCATTTAGATGCCGCAGCCATGATCATCACTGAATCTAAAGGGTTTATCAGAAGGGAACAAAGCTGGCTCCACTCTGAGTAATCCCACTATATAGAAACTTACCAGCACCAGGATGTATGGGTATATCCTGTGTAACTAAGGGGTTAAAAAATACTCACAAAAAACCACCACAGTATGGATGAATAACCACGTAAGGCAGCAAAAAATGGCCATCCCAGGGTTTCGACTTGTAGCTTCTTCTGGGGCATTGAAAGTCAAGCAAATTACAGCTGAATATAGCTGGTTCTTTAACATGTTTGACAATGCATTGCTTGGAAGGGCTGTAACAACAGATGACCAGTTGCATTGTCACTACCGTATGGAGGAAGGCAAGACTGCATTGGGCAAAAGAGTCACTGAGCAGTAGAAAAACATGGCCTGGTTAGATGAATCCAGATTTTGGTTACACCTTGCTTATGGAAGGGCAGAATATGGCACAAGCTGCATGCAGTCACTGAATCCTTCCTGTCAGTTGTCAACACTTCAGACTGGTGGTAATAATGTGAAGAAAGTTTGCTTGGCATGTCCTTGGTCCTCTGATACTGGTGGATGGATGTCTGGACAATAAGGCTTATCTAAGCATGGTGTCCAACCAAGTTCATCCGTTCAAAGCAGTTGTTTACCCCATGACATAAGAACATATTCAGCAAAACAATGCACCATGCCACAACAGACATATAGTGATGAGCTAGTTACAGGAACATGACAATGTTTTCCTTGCTAATCTCATGGACAAGATAGAATAGGCTCTTCGGTGCATGTCTGTACCTCCATCTAATTTGTTGCAATTGCAAGATCCTATCCATTTTGCATGGGCCAATATTCTTCCAGAATGATTTCACACCTAGTAAAATCTATGCCATGATGAATTGCTGTTATTCTGAAAGCCAAAGGACTAGAAGGATGTCTCTGGTTATTCAGTGTATGTTAGGAAAGCAGGATTTGTGGTCAGAGCCATCTTATCAATTGGGTACAGTAGGCAGTTTCCCAGAGGTCCAACAAGCATAGGGGCCCCTGGCAGTATTAGGTATGTTCCAGAGATTTACGGCACATATCATGAATCCCCGGGTCTATGCTTATTTAACTATTTGTGCATCCCCCCAACTCACAGATAGTTAAACCATGAGCAGGAAGTCATTAGCCCCTGCTTCATCAATTAGGCCTGTAGGCTATAGGTGATAATGTTTGTTTCTTGTATAATGGTTAATGGTATTATTTGTTAACTATGACCAATATTTAGGGGCATCATACATAAAAATTGTTTTTAAATTCTTTATAGGTATTTATCTATATGTAATATATTATCTTATACAAATGTATATATGTAAACCCTAGCAACACCACTGTTGTTTTGGGGCTGGTCTGCTGTAGGAAGCTGGACATGATTGGGGGTGGCTAAAGGGATGATTGGATGTGATTTCATGTTTGGTCGTGGTTAGAGGCATGTCTTGGTAACAACATTATAGGCCTCTGCACAAAGTAGTGAACTGGGTACAAGGCCCAGTGCGCTGCTTTGTGTAGGGGCCTATAATGCTCTTAAGATAGCCCTGTTTATGGTCTTTAATGTATTCATAAAAATAGTAAATGAGTTTTTTTGTGCAGATATTAGCATATAAGGGCCTTGACATTGTGTTTCTTATATAAACTATACCTAAAAATCAATGGCTAAGTGTGTTAAAGTGCTTGTAAAAATTTACGATTCGGGCTGGGTTGTGATTTTCAATTATCATAGACGCCACAGCACTATTTGAGATCCATTCGTTGATGGAGCCACATGGTTTCTAAAAGACCTTACAGATTTGTACAGCGACTCATTCCATCAAGGTTTCTGTTATTTTCAGAACATGCTGCACTTTTCGTGCTATCAAAAGTGCCTTAAGTGCTTGTTAGATCAGACATAGTAGAAGATGGACTAAATACATAGGGCGACATATATGAATTCGACTGCGTACTTTTTTTTAACTTGGCGCCGTCACTCCAGTTCTAAATAGATAAAGAAGAGTGTAGAATACGACAGTATGAAG
Source organism: Phyllomedusa bahiana (assembly GCA_025379985.1). Taxonomy (NCBI): domain Eukaryota; kingdom Metazoa; phylum Chordata; class Amphibia; order Anura; family Hylidae; genus Phyllomedusa; species Phyllomedusa bahiana. Next base: position 15,663 of record JAODAL010056031.1, on the reverse strand, counting down.
ATTTTTGGCGCATTACATAGAGCTTAACGAGCCAAACTTTGTATGGGCAAAGAGTGTAATGCGCCAAACTTGGCGCATTAAGCTCTATTAATGCGCCAAAAATCTGCCCGAATTCTACACTCTCAGAATCTCAGAATCTGAGCATTGAAATATTAAGAGGGCAACATATATGAATTCGAATGCATACATTTTTTTTACTTGGCGCCGACACCACAGTTCTAGATAGATATAGAAGAGTGTATATTACGACAGATTTTTGTCGCATTACATAGAGCTTATTACTTCAAACTTTGTATGGTCATAGAATGTAATGCACCAAACTTGGCGCACTAAGCTCTATGTAATGCGCCAAAAATCTTCATACTTTAGTATTCTACACTCTTCTATATCTATTTAGAACTGGAGTGCCGGCGCCAAGTTAAAAAAAAGTACGCAGTCGAATTCATACATGTCGCCCATAGATTATATGATCTTTTTCTGCCAACAATATCTTTACAGCTAATCCTATAACTATCAAATGCCTCTACAAAGATATGTGGTGGAAAACACCACCCATAGGCTTCCGATATAAAAGAAAGTATATTCCACATAGGTATAAGTTTAGGAAAAAACAGCAGATTATACTTTCCTATAAGCTTCAAAATATTATATACCAACATAAAGCTGGTCAACAAATGCAAAAAGGAAAGTTTTTGCATTAGTCAAGTTTATATGGGCCTGTGAATAAGTTCAGCTTACAGGCAAGTAATTTTCACAATGAACGCAGCAAAATATATGAGACAAAAGCTATGTGATCACAACCTAAAACAAATCTATATAAAGGGGTGTTCCCATGAAATAAACTCCACTGCATAGGTTAGCCGAACGTACATGAGAATGAAAAGTTCGGGAGCTCCCATACAAGTGAATGGAGAGGATGGCCATAAACGCCATCTTCCTCATATTTATGCACATTTGGCTTGCACCTAGCTGAAAGCTGACCTATGCAGTGGACTTTGCTTCATGAAAACACCCCTTTAAACTACAATCTTTCCAATGTGAATGGACACATTTGGACACAGTTGTATAAACTGGGCACATGACATGAGTAGAAAGAAGCCAAAAAGGTTGAAAATAAAACACTAAAAGCTATTTGGGACCCCTATTCGATCCCTTTTATGTCAGAGAGGCAGAGTCGGTTAACTGACCCCGTTCCATCCCACCTCGTCCAGTCTATTTCTCCAGCTGTCCTCTCTCACCTTACTGCTATCTGTAACCTCTCTCTCTCCACTGGGATCTTTCCATCTTCCTTTCCCAAACACGCCATCATAACCCCTTTACTAAAAAAAGCCTTCTCTGGACCCGTCCGGGTGCTGATAACTACCGACCAGTCTCTAACCTGCCCTTCATCTCTAAACTCCTGGAACGCTTGGTCTACTCTCGCCTAATCCGCTATCTCCCCTGCTAACTCTCTTCTTGACCCGCTGCAATCAGGTTTCCCCCCACCCTACACTCCACGGAAACTGCCTTAGTTAAAGTCTCAAATAAACTTCCTAACAGCAAAATCTCAGGGTAACTACTCATTGTTGCTTCTCTTGGATCTCTCTGCAGCATTTGACACTGTGGATCACCAACTTCTCCTCAGCATGCTCAGCACCATTGGCCTCCAGGACACCGCTCTGGCTTGGTTCTCGTCCTACCTCTCTGACCGCATCCTTCAGTTGTCTCGTTTTCTGGTTCCACCTCCTCTCCTCTTCCTCTTGCTTTTGGGGGTTCCTCAGGGATCAGTTCTAGGTCCTCCTCCTCTTTTCATTGTACACACCCCCCTTTGGGACCCAAACCATCAGTAGATTTGGCTTCCAGTACCATCTCTATGCGGATGACACCATTATACACCTCCTCCCGTGACATCACCCCCAACCTTGCTACAAAACACCAGTGACTGTCTGTCCGCTGTCTCTGACATCATGTCCTCTCTCCATCTGAAACTAAACCTCACTCAGACTGAACTTCTTGTCTTTCCCCCATCTACTAACCAACCCCCCCCCCTGCTATTTCTGTTTCCCGTATGTGGTACCACCATTTCTCCTAGACAGCAGGCCCGCCCGTCTAGGGTTTTATTGGATTTGATCTGACCTTCTCCCCATATATCCAATTCCCCTTTCCGCTCCGTCACCTGCACCTCAAGAATATCTCCAAAATCCGTCCATTTTCACTGTGGGAAAAGACTCAAACTCTCATTACTGCTCTTATTCTTTCTCGTCTTTACTACTGCAACTCCTTGCTTATCGGGCTCCCCCCTCCAATCTGTCCAGAAATGCAGCACCAGGGTTGTCTTTCTCTCCAGCCGCTATACTGATGCCTCTACCCTGTGTCAGTCACTGCAAATGTTGCCCATCCAGTACAGGATACAGTATAAACTCAGCACTCTCACCCTAAAGCTCTCCACAGCGCTGCTCCTCCCTACATCTCCTCCTAGTCTTGTCTACCGCCCTACCCGTGCTCTCCGCTCTGCTGATGATATCAGACTACATTCCTCAATCATCCGAAAACCCCCTATGCCCGCCTACAAGAATTCACACGTGCGGGACCAATTCTCTGAATATGCTACCGTGGGCGATCAGGCACATTCACAACCCTCACAGTTTTAGAGGGCCCCGAAAATACATCTTCTCGGTCGGCCCACCAAGATCCTACTGCTATCACACACATCTGTCACCCCCCTGCACTTGTGCACTCACAGGCACTTATCTGTATATAGATGTACAGTCTGGGTGGCAGGGTTTATCCATTTTTCATGTAAACCACCCCCTTATTTATGAACATGGCTGGACCATTGTAAACTTGGCACTTCTTACCGTATGTTTCACCCATACACCCTAATAGATTGTAAGCTCTCACGAGCAGGGCCCTCACACCGTGTGTCTCATTTGTAAGTACTTTTAATGTGTAATGACTGTATGTTTACCCTTGAATTTGTAAAGTGCTGCGGAACATGTTGGTGCTATAGAAATAAAAAATTATTATTATTATTATTATTATTATTATTATTATTATTATTATTAAACTACCCCCCATCCAATGTATTGTTTTTATCTAACCAACAGTGTTCTGTCCTTTGTCTTGGTCTTTATCTGAAGGCTATTTTGTTTTATATTTGTATTGTTATTGTCCCTTTTGTATTCAAGGGCTTCAAGTCCTGTGATGTCCCAATGGTTGGTTGCTGGCCACTCGCCTACTTCTATCAGTACTACTACTATCTTGGGAACAATGTTGTGATTTCCTTTGTGCTCCAAGATTTGGGCTTGATATTCTCTCACTTTATTTAATCTTTAGCTATCTTGGAGCTTGTGACATACTTATTTTCTCTCTTTATGTAGGTTTTTGTAACATGTGGGAAAACCTTTATATTAACTTATACAGGGCCATTATATTCCACAGCGCTAAACAGAGATTGTCATTCTGTACATCTGTCCCTTTCCCTCTTGGGGCTTACAGTCTGAATTCAGTATTAAAGGAATTTTACCCAGAAGTGATCTCCTTACTTAACAGGCTGATGCTGTCCTCAAAAGTCTTGAAAAAAGGGGTGTTGTGTTCCTGTGTTTAAAAAAAACAAGTGACGATCGCTCCCGAGGCTGATATTCAGTCTCTGTAGTTGAGCAAACATGTTATACAGGTTTTGTGTTCTCCCTCTTATCTGCTCAGGAGAAAAGATTAGATCTGGGCAGGCAGCCTTCACTGACTAGGAGAGACAGAGCTGTAACGTAATTATATAAGTAAAAAGGGAGCTGCTGCAGGGGGAGGGAGAAGGGCTGAGCACAGAGCTGACTGAAAATTGCATTACAACCGGAATCTCTATACAGCAGACACAGGTTCATGCCCAGGCTCATGCACTGCTCTGCTCTCCTCCTCCCCCAAAGCTCATGTGCCCTGCAATCAGATAAGAAGTGCAAAAAACACAAGCATGGCCATCTCAGAAAGGCTGCAGCTCTCATAGGCTTCACTTTTTTTAATCACATATATTGAGAAGAGTGATTAAATACCCATTTTGGAGGAGCCGACGTCAACATTAGATCATGGCAAACCCCCTTTAACCTAGCTGTATGTTTTTAGAGTGTGGAGGGAACTGGAGGACCAGGAGGAACCCCATGCAAACGCAGAGAGAATATACAAACTTCTCGCAGATGGTGTCCTTGGTGGGATGTGAACCCAGACCCCAACTCTGCAGGACAGCAGTGTTAACCACTGAGCCACCATGCTGCCCATAAAAACTTAATTATCAAAGAAAAAAAATAAAATTTCAGGTATGGAGAAATAAAAATGACTCCTTTCCAGAAATGTCTAGTCTCCTTTACTTGTTTTATCTGTAGAGTATTCCAGTTTAAGATCCTGTCGTCTACTATAATGTATGAGACGTGTCACCCTCTCTGCCTTACAGTCCTGCAGCTAGTGACCTTATTGCTCTGCTGTTACTAGTAATTAATTGCAGCTCTTTAAGGAGCAAAAAAATACATGATTTAATGTGGTCAAACAATGCAAACGACCAGAGCCACAGAGGGAGACTAACATCATCCCCATAAATAACAAACAAAAATGATTTCTGACGGGATGAAATGTGGGACAGATCATAAAACATATTTTACATCTGTCCCTAGACATCATCTGTAGTAAAATTACAAATTGTAGTGGAGACCATGCAACTGCTTTTATAGGGTGCATGTGCTACCGGGGCTGGCACTAAGAAGATGCGATATACCTCAATGATGGCATCAGTTTATATTTCCATGTATTTACAGTAGACCCTCAAGTTACATTGGTATGAGGATACAATATTTTCAACATACAATGATCTTTGCTAGGACATTGTATGTTGAGTCAATTATTATGAATATTTTGCTTGTAAAACCTCTGTATTAGTGCAGTGCATGCAGTGATTGGCAGTCTATTAACGTCTCTCTACAGTACAGTGCGGTACTACGTGCCCTGTACTGCTCTTTACATGTGTCAAAATGAGCAGCTCCTTTGGACCCCAAGTGAAGGCACATTTTCTTTTTTTTCCAGTATAAAGTACATAATAGGAAAGCTCCTGCCCTCAAATTAGGTAGTAATTTCCAGCTTCCAGCAGCTCTTTCTGACTGTTAAAGGTAAGGATTTGCTTTATACGTATTCGTTGTTTTTGTACCTTTCTTTAATCTTCATTTTGCATTATGTTGGGTGACATTATGGGGCATTGGAAACATTTACCAGTTTTCCATAAAGTTGCGGTTTTAACAACGGTCATTCCAGAACCAATTACGATTATATCTTGAGGAACCACTGGATTTCCTTGAACTCATATACACTTCCTCTAGTAATAAGTTCAGCTGGAAGTAATTAGTTGGCCTCCTTCTGAACTCCATTGAATTGATTTTGGGGTACAATGTTTAAACTGTTTGTCGATAGGGCCCCTGGTCGTAAAGCAGGTGCTTTTGGTTTAAAAATGTGTTTTTCCCCCCATGCTTTTTTTTACGGGACCCACAAAATTTTAAATCATGGTCACTCACCTTTGTTGCAGCACTCTCTATTTTGCAAGGTGGGGACTTTTGCTATGGGTCCTGTGCTTTCTATATATACTTTGTTACCATACCACGATGTACATATAGCAGAGCTGAGTTCAAAGGACATTGTTACAGAAGTCCTGCAGTTTCTTCAGATGGAACTTTGCAAACTGAAGCCATGCTTTCTCCATTCAACCCTTCCAAACAAGTCATGCTTGCTTATTCTTTATCCAGGTGTACTGTCATGAACTTGAAGGTTTAACATGTTAATTGAGTCTAAAGTGTAGCTCTTGATTTTTTTTAAATTTTCCTTAGGCATTGCATAGTCTGACCTTGGGTTAAATTTGCTGGGACATCCACTCACGGAAAGATTGGCAACTGTCTTGAATTTTTTTTTTTACTTTAAGAACTTTTCTAAATTGGGCAAAAAGATTTTAATTTTTTTTTCTAAAAAATTAACAATCCCATATAATGGGCACCCAAAAAATTTTTTTCTCCGGGATCTGCTGATTTTCCTCTTGGAATTTTGTGTACATTTGCCTTAATGCTCTAGACCAGCAATCTGCTCAAACTTCTCCTTTTATTAAGGTGCCCTCGCTTGCTGAATTGATCAAGCATCTGGCTTCTACTAACCTGCTTAATTCCTATAGTAGCAATAAGGGTGCACTGAATGTTTCACACACTGCATTTTGGTCTAGGTTTTGGTAAATAATGACATGGTGTAATCCCAATTTGTAATTATACAATTTTTAAACGGGTTTTTAAAACAGATATTTTTTTTTGGCCCGTATATAATACCATAAGAATTTTAAAAAGGATCTAAATTTGTTTTTGTCATGACTAAATCTTGGGAAAAGATGTAAAAATTTTTGGAAGAAAAACCCTTTTTGGTAAACAGTTTAAATTTCCTTTTTGAAAGGGTTTTCTTATAGCCCTAAGTAAATTTGATGTCAAAGGGGAATTGATTTCCCAAAAATCAAACTCCGGCTTGGGAACATAGGGAAAAAAACTCCCAACTCTTATTCCCTCGAAAACCCCCGTAACCCAAACTGTTGCTTTTAGAAATTTGCAGATTGCTTTTACACTCGTGTTAGCAACCAATCAATAAGCTTATCTAATATTTTATTTTAGCTTTCCTCCAAGGCTGTTTACCTCACAACATGTTCAATTAAAAATGACAAAGGGCAAAGCGGAAAATGTCAGCTTTTTTAAATTTTTATCCCCTTTGGGATCCGAGGCTGAGTTTTTTCCCCAGAGTGTGAATTCTTTGGGGACAGGGAAAAAAATTATGGTGGTTTTTCATGTAAAGAGGGTTTAGGTTTCCCTTTTTTGTCAGGGAGAAAATTTTTTGTAATCTCCCGGGGGAGGGTTGGGGAAACCATCTTTAATAAGTAAAAGCATTCATTTACTGGCAGCATCTAGCAGCAATGGCTTGGTTATAATATTCATCCCGACTGCATGTTATTGGGGTCAGAAGTCATCCTAGGATGGTCTTTTCTAGAAATGAATCTTAAGGATATGAGCTATATTTTACTTACGTAAAAAGATTTATTAGTTACAGGGAATTTTACCATGTATACAAATAGGGATAAAAAAAAGATAGAAAAATAAGACCAGAAACCCTTTTACAGAATAAAAAGTGGGTTCCCAGTGGAAAAAAATAATTCTGGGGGTCTCTGCCAACCACCGAAAGGGGCTTTACAAGCCCCGACTGGGTTATAGAACAACCCCCAATTTTTGGATATTAATTTGTACACAGCAATAACTTCATCTAAGAGGAAAATATTTTTTATAATTTTTTAAAAAGGCAATTCACCTCTTTCAAATGACCTTGCAACTTTTTTTTTGTGGACTACCCGGGGGGGCCAGGAGATTTTTGGGGCCCAAAAAAAAAAAGGGGGACAAAACCCCCCAAAAAATTGAAATCCTTGGGCCTGACCTGTCGCCCACCTCAGCAAAGGGGGAAAAAGGAATTTAAAACACAATTGCCATCTGTTTTGTCCGTAATTTAAAAAAATCCCCCGAAGCCCTACAAAAAGGGGGCCCAAAATAGCCCTATAAAGTCTTTTAGCGGTTTTCTGGGTAGCTTTATGGAAATTTTAAGGGAAAGCTGGTTTTTTTGTAACAGGAAGGGGCTAATTTTCATGCACACACCAAAGGTTTTCAGACCACTGTGTTAAGGGTTTTTTTACATTGTATAAATTTGTATTTTAAAGGGGAAGGGGTTTTACAGCTCATAGTACCTTAAAGGTATATTAACCTCTTTTGCAACTAGGGGGGTAAAAGGGGACATCACTTCCAAACCCGCACCAAATTGGGGGATGCCACCTTTTTATTACAGTGACACCCGTTGCAACAATGCGTCGAGACAGCTATGATGCCTACTGTTTTAAAAACTTAGAAACTGTTCAAACGTGGCCCCTGTCTAATTTAATTTAGGGAAAATTCACCGTTCCCGCCCAATCAGCACCCCGGACAAGATTGCAGGGGGGCCCAATGGGTTGCCATGTCAGCCGAGGGGCCCAATGAAGGTTAATTTCGCCATTTTCCTGCTCTTATTACTTTCCCCTTAAAGGAAAAAAACTAATTGGTTTCATCATCCCGGTAAACCCCTTTTGCATTATAGTATAATGTAGAATGGGAAATCAAGCGATTTTTGCCCCCCATGATCAAAATTCTAGAAGAACTATTTGTATAAGTAAAAAAGAAAGTTTTAAAAATAAAAAAATAAAAAAAAGATGTTAAACAATATTATTATTATTTTCATGTCAACAAAATATTTATATAAAAATGAGCAGATGTTCTCACATATCTTTAAAATGTAACGAATAAAATCTACACTTCAGCCTGCTAAAAACGAGCTTTACTCAGGTTTCATGAGCCTCACTTACAAAAAAGTTATTGGTCGTAGGAAATGGTGCTGCAGCGCAAATTTTAAAAAAAATAAAGAAATGTTTTTATTTCTTTAAGTGCAAAACACAACTGAATTTTCTCTCACCGAAGTTTTTACAGTGCTGCAGAATGCAGATAATGTAATTTATATCACACTGTGAACATAAAAAACCTTGCAAAATGACACAAATATGTTTTTTTTTTTTTTTTCACATTCCACGCCACTTACATTTTTTGGGAGGTTTTCCAGTACTCTATATGTTAAGACCGATAGAAACCATTAAAAGTACATTTTGTCATCCCCATATATCTAGAACATAGGAAAATAAAAAAAATTATGGTTCATGTAAAGCGGTAAAAAAAACAAATGTGACAAAAAAACTCCTGGTCCTTAAGGGTTAACCATCAATCCAGTTGATTTTTAACACATCATATATTATAGAGCGATGACAAACTGTGTAAAAAAGATAATTTACAATACATAAACTGTGGTTCATGAACGCTTGTCTAGCATCCTCGTCTTGTGAACTTGTTGCACAGTACACACAACCCTGTTTTGTGGGTATTTTGACTTTGCGCTCTTACTTGAGTTGATCTCCATTTAAAGAAGCTACTTATATACACTGTTAATTTACTACTCATATTTATTTAGTACATATTAATTGGTGTGTTTTGCCCACTTTTCTGGTCTGATGTCCATGCTGTTTTTAATACATGTTTTTATTACATATTAATACATAAAATTCACTTAATTTTATTGTTGTACTTCTATTTTGGTTTTGGCATCTATTTTGTAAGTTTCGTAAATGAATGACAAACTGGTAGAAAGAGGGAGGACCCTGCCCCTGAGGGCTTACAATCTGCATATGAGAGAGGAGACAGGATTTCGAAAAGTTGTATGTCTGGTAGTATAGCGGCGAAGTTTTTTGTGGTAGCAGTAGCTAATCCACCCCCCCCCCCCCCCCTAATGAGTGTTCAGGTTGTTTGTAAGTTTGTCAATGGTAGAAGGAGTCCGTATTGTAGTAGTGTGTTCCAGAGTATCATGGTTGCACAAAATAAATCTAGAGGATCACTGGTGTGCTCAGACAAGAGGAGATGTAATAAGTTGAAGTCTTATAGGGATTGGAGATTATGATTAGGACAGTATTAAATGTGTGTAAGGGTGTGAGGAACCAGTATCACCTTGGCAGACAGAAACAAAACAACAGTGCCCCTAGTGCTACGTCCTCAATGCTGACCCTGCCTACTTGCCGATCTGGCAATAAGCGGTCAGCGATAACTTGGGCGACAATCCATGCCTAGGTAAGGTGCAACACTGAACGGACAAGACAGACAAACATAAAGCGGGAGGTTAGACAGAGCCGGTGAAAGTCAGAGGGAGCTATGCAGTACAACATCATCAGGCAAGAGGAAGGTCAGGAGGAAAAGCACAAAATCAGATACCAGACAAAACAGTTAAACAAAGAACACTAGCTCAAGCCAAAATAGACTATCACAGTCAAGGAACCAGAGCCCAAGTAATCTATAAGCAGGATATCAGAGTCCCGGTCCAGAGTGTGACTGGACTGGCTCTCTCGCATCCAGCCACACAAAACATGGACTGAGTGGCCAAGACAGCCTAATCACCTGCAGCCCAGGACAAGGCCAGCAACAGCAGCAGAGGGGTGTCAATCAGCAGGGAACCTGTCAATCATAGTCCAGCGAGAACTGACTAAGGCAGTATTCAGACTGGATACAGAAAACACATTTTTCAAACAGAAACATAAAAGAAAGGAGGCCCTCTGCCCCCCAAAAATTTATGGGCAGAGAACCGCGTTGAGGCCTGACCTGGAAATGGTCAAAAAAAAAGGGAAAATTTTAGGGAAAAGGATTGTTGCCCAAGCAATGAGTAGCCCATAAAAGGATTTTACCCAAGGGAAGACAAAATTTTTAAGGAATGGGGGGAAAGGGGTTTTAAGGGCAGTTTGAGGGGCGCACAATTTAAACATTAGCGGACCCCAGAGGGGGAGGGTTTGAAAGCTTTCTGGGAAAAGATGTTTTAGGGCTTTTTTGTAAAATTAAAACGAGAGCGTTTTCAGAAAATTTTTTGAGGGAAAGGGGCAGGGGGTTAAAAAAGGCTTGGATGTGGGGTTTGTAATGGGAAGAACCCTTCACTGTGATAGATCTGGAATAGGGGTTGAGGGGGAATGGGGAAAATAAATCGGTCCATATTGAGCTTTAAAAGGCAGGAGGAGAAAAAAAGGGAAATACCAAAACCCGTCTCAATCTTTTCCAGCCAAAAAAATAAACCTTAAAAAACTTTAGGATTCTATCAGCAGTCCCAGGCCAAAAGTATACATTGAGAAAAGAAGAGCTAAACCTTAAGAGACACTAACAGAAAGAATTTTAAGGAATAAATTTGGAATTTCATAATTTGGGTTGGGGATATGATTAGATCCATGAAGGAGTCAAGTCTGTGATACCAAGGGATGAGATCATTTATAAATGGATTTGTAAAAAGGAAAATGACGGTCTAGAAGAAGTCCACAAAAGAAAAGGGGTTGGGAATTTTTTGGGCAGGTGATCATTTGTAACTTTAATTATCTCCCAGTTTAAAAAACTCAAAAAAAAAGTTTCATTCTTTCCCCTTTTCTCCCATCTGAAATTTCCCTTTCCTTTTTAAAAACCCGAAAAATTTCCTTTTCATATATGTCGAGCTTTTTTTATCGCCTCCCTGCGCATTTTTTCTTTTCCAGAACATTTGGGCAGGAAGCCAGCCATCTCTATTTATGTCATCCAAAAAAAAAAAAAAATTTTTTCCATTTTTTTCTTAAAGTTAGACAAAAACAACAAAAACAAAATGTTTTGATGGAAAAATCCAACAATAAGGGTTTTAAAGAAAAAATTTTTTAAAAACAAGGTTAAGAGATTACAGGTTGGATGAGAATATTTTAACACAAAGCATTGTATGAGATTCGGTAATGAATGCAAGGGAAAGAATAACTGGTGATAAAGAGGGAGGATGGGAGCGGAGACAAGGGACTGATTGTTTATTACTGAGGAAGCATCTGAGACCAACACCTCACCCGACTCATCAGAACTGGAACATCTGTCCTGATTATCAATGATGCAAAGGGTCAGGTTTAGTAAAGCCAGACATCTTCCATCTAACCTGTATATTTTGTGACTCGTTCCATCGATTTGAATATCCCCTGAAAATGTATTGAGTTTTCTTGCATTCTTTGTCGGTTTTTTGATTGCCCTTACTTTTGTGTAGTTACTTCATGCAAACACCTTCAAAAGCATTGTGCCTAAGAACAGTCACTCAGATGTTATGCCACTTCTTCACTTCTTCTTTGTCCTCACACTATTGTAAGAGGAGAGTCAGGGGATCCCTGCTTGCTTTAGGTAGTTGACATTGGACACACCAACACATTGGTGGTCCCATCACTAAGGAGGCAAACCAGCTCCCTGATATATGGTCCAGGAGACACACTAGTCTTATGAATTGGATTTTGGAGTGGGACAATGTTTATGTGTTATTGTAATGTGTTTCACTACAATTTGTATACACTGCATTGCCTTTAGTACCCTATTTGTCTCTTCTTACACCTGTATGTTTATTAGACACTTTTGCAGGGTTATTAGAAGGAACTAGTTGAGGAGTTTTGCGGGGTCGCCCTTTTTTAGGGCGGGATCTCTGCTTATGGATACTACTCGCATATAATTAATAGGAGAAAGAAAGGATTATTTAGTTCACACTGGTTGCCTTTTTATGCCTCAATAAGTCCCTTTGGGAACGATTTTGGCCAATATTAGTAAGATTAATTTAAATTATGAATTAAAAGTAATATTTTAGAAGAATTAATTTTTTTTGTTGGATAGTTGGTCATCCTTGCTGAAATTAGTCAATTTAAAATAGTTTTTTCTAATGTGTATCGGGGCTTTAAAAATAAAAAGGATAGGTCAGCTTAAAGGGCCATGTGACATTTCCCGATATGTCCAATTTAGTAAATCCTGTTTTCCCCTGAAAAACAATTTCGGGGGGCATCTTCTTAAATCTGAGTTTGCTTTTCCCCGTTATTCCTCCTAGTAATTTATTACTGGATCTACAGGTGGTGTTACCATTTTTTAGAGATCGTGTCCCTGCACAACTACTGTCACAGATTGGACAATTCGACTGTGGGGGACACCCCCAAAGGTAACACCCATTTTCAATTTTCGTAAAAAATTTTACAAGGAATAACAGAGGAATAGCCCAAAACAGAGATATAAGAGAAGATGCCCCAGAATTATTGGGCCACAAAATAAAAACGTCTAGTCAAAAAACTCACTTTTTGTCCAAAAACAATCAATCACGCGCTCCTTTTTTTTTCATTATGCCTTGGAAAAATAGAGGGGTCCTGTTTGGGGTTCTAGGGGCTCGATTATTTAAGGGGCAACAAAGTGTTTTTTAGACCTAGACATTTTTTCATACATGTGGCCCTTTATTTCATAGAAAAAAAAAGATTACTAAACAAAAATTTAAACCCACTTTTTTTCTACCATGTGTCTATGCTGAATCTGCAGAAATACTGTATATGCATTTGCAACATGCAAATTCTGCTGTGGAATTGTGGCAGTCACCAAAGATTTCACCCCTCTGCATTGCAGATAATCCAAAGAAACATGGTAGGGATTGAAAAGTCACAAAAACAAAATTTTCGTTTTTTTAAAACTCATCATTTCCTCCCACAGGTCTCGATGAAAAACCCACAATATCCAGTGTAAACTTACATTTAAAGCTTTTTTAAAATTGTTCCTTACCAAATTCACCCTTTCTGCAACTTTTTTGGGGAGAGTAACCCCTGACCAAGCCCTTAAGAGAGAGCAAAGTTCGGCTTACCCCACACATACAGTGATTACAGCTTTTCCCTGTATCAGTGAAAAACAAGAAAACGTTTTTATTTCTGATGCAGGACGTTTGATTACCTCTGAAGATTTACCTCTTTCTAATCAAAAATTTGATGGCAATATTAGAACCCTTTTAATCCAGGCTCACTTCTCTCCTCTATCATATAACCCTAAAAAATCACAGAGCTCACTTCTCTCCTCTTTTAAATTAACCCTATATATCACATAGCTCAGCTTCTCCCTCATCAATAACCCTATAATCACAAGCTCAGCTTCTCTCCTCATCATATAACCTTTTTATATCACAGACTCAGCTCCCCCTTCACATATACCCCTATAATCACAGAGCTCATCCCCTCCCCTCTATCAAAAAACCCATATACACAGACCCACAAACCCTCCTCCATCATATACCCCTAATACACACACCAGCTTCTCTCCCCATCAAAAAACCCATATATCACAGAGCTCAGCTTCTCTCCCAACATATAACCTATATATCACGAGCTCGCTTTCCCTCTATCAATAACCCTTTATATCACAAAGCTCAGCCCCCCTTCACAAAAACCCATATTTACAGACTCAGCTTCTCCCCTCTATCATATAACCCTATATTCACAGAGCTCACCCCTCCCTCCACTATAACCAAAAAAAATCACAGAGCTCACTTACTCCCTCAAATTATTGTAAAGGGTTTTAAGAATTTGAACAAAAACCGCATTTTTTTTTTTTTAACTGTGAAATCCCAAGCTTTTCCCTGTGTGAATTCTCCAGTTTAAACCAACTTGATTTCTCTTAAATGATTTTCCCACATTCTACAAAAAAAGGGTTTTCTCCCTTAAAGGTCATCTCACAAAATGGAATTGGATCCATCTTGCCATGAAGATCACATTATAATCACCAAAAAGGGGCGCATGCAGGACTGACATCCGTTATCGCTTCCTCAGGATGTAACATCTCTTACAGTTCCGTCGAAGAAAAGGGCTTAAACACGGGAAAATCACTGAAGTTTTGGCGAGACAACCCAGAGGTTTTTTTCCCCAGAACAACTACCAAAAAAGTTATTTAAACACTGCCTAAAAGGAACAACATCCTTTTTTCCTCCTTCCTTTTTGCGCCTGCTTTACTTGATTAAGTTTAAAACAAATATTTGAAGGCTTTGTGTCGAATTGCTTGGAACATGAAAAAATTTTGACCCAGAACTCTTGGTCTGACTCATTTTTCAAATGGGGAAACCGTACTTGTTCCCCCCAATCGTGATTTGGAATACCGGGGCAAAACGGTAAACCCCCCAATGTTTTTAAACGACCCCCAACATTTGGCGCCGCATCGGGGGGCGTGACCTGATGGATCTGGGACCCCCCCCGAGGACCCGAAACTGCCAGGGGGCGTTTGAGGACCGGGGATATAAAATTGAGGATGCAGCCTCAAAAAGGTCTCGGAAGTGATGCATCTATTGTATTTAACTGCCTTGGCCATTTGATGTCTCCCGGGGGAGAATTTCTTGGGTATCTGGTCCCGGGTGGTCACAATAAAGTGACTCAACCTAGACAACCCCTTTTATCCGCCCCGGGCCCCGTTTCGAACTTTGTTTTGCTGTGACTTCCATAGTTCGGGTTGCACTGTTTGTAGCACAACCCCTTTGCCCGTAAAGGGTTCTGAAATAAGGGGGAACCTTTACAGCTCTAAGGTTAATTGTTGAGTGTGCGGAGTCTCCGGTTATTTTGGGAAAAAGATCTTATATTACAAATATTCATGGGTCCGTTGGGAAATAATCCACTAGGGATTATTCTAAACATATATAATTAACATAAGTTCTGACAAAAACCGGGAAAGGGACGGTCCCCACATTGGGCAACAAAGGGGGGGACTAAGTTGGGTTAATTAGGGGCCTTTTTTTTTTTTGATAGAACCTTGTGTTTTGAACCGGGGGCTGGGCACAGGGGCCTTTTCCACGGCTTGTATCTTTTCAGGGTTTTGGGGACTCCCCAACGAGAACACCAAAATTTTAAGAAGTTTCAAAAAGAGCATAAGTTGCCTAAGGGCAGAACTTTTTAAGAAATTGTATGAAAAAGAAGGAAAAAAAAATTGAAAAAAAGCATTCAAAAAATATAAGTTGGGGGGATTGCCAAAAAGGGGAAAATTTCAGCCACTAAATGGGAAGAGGTAGTGGGAAACAAAAAAAGGCAGTTTTCTGACAAAGGAGGTTTTTAGAAAAGGGACAGGGCCACCTCCGAGTGGCCAAAGTTTTGCAAAAAAAGTTTTGTGGAAGTTGAAAGTGTTGAGGGAAGGATAAGGAAAAAAAACTTAGGATAAATTTTTCTGTTTTAGTTGTCTCTGCTTGCTTCCAAACCACAGGGGGACGGTGCAAAAGATTTCCCCG
>JAODAL010056030.1:0-23554 GCA_025379985.1 Phyllomedusa bahiana | reverse complement strand
GGGGCCCACTCCCAGGACCCAAAGAGGCCCCTGCCAGGACCCAAAGAGGCCACTGCAGGAAAAAGGGGCCCACTGCTAGGACCCAGGGGGCCCACGAGGACCCAAAAGGGGCCACTGCTGGGAACCCAAAGGCCAGCGGACCCAAGGGGCCACTCAGGACCCAAGGGGCCACTGCGGGACCAAGGGGCCACTGCAGGAAACCCCAAAAGGGGGCCACTGCAGGAACAAAGGGCCACTGCTAGAGCAAAGGGGGCCACTGCTGGGAAAACCAAAGGGCCACTGCTGGGAGCCAAAAAGGGGGCCACGCAGACCCAAAGAGGCCCTGCGGGAGCCCAAAGGGGCCACTGCGGCCCCAAAAAGGGCCATTAGGCCCCAAGGGCCATGAGGAACCCAAAGGGGCCACTGCTAGGAACCCAAAGGGGCCACTGCAGACAAAAGAGGCCACTGCAGGACCCAAGGGGCCCCGCTAGGACCCAAGGGGGCCACTGTAGGACCCAAAGGGGGGCCAGCAAGGAGCCCAAGGCCACTGCCAGGACCCAAGGGCCACTGCAGGAGCCCAAAGAAGGCCACTCCCGGGAAACCCCAAAGGGGCCATGCTGGGAAACCCAAAGGGGGGGCCACCTAGGACCCAAGGGCCCATGTAGGACCCAAAGGGCCATGTAGAGCCCGAGGGCCACTTGTAGGACCCAAAGAGGCACTGCTAGGAGCCAAAGAGGCCATGCGGGAAACCCAAGGGGGCCACTGCTGGGACCCCAAAAGGGGCCCAACTGCTAGGATAAAGGGGCCCTGCAGGAGCCCAAGGGCCACTGCTAGGAGCCCAGAGAGGCCACTGCTAGGGGGGCCCCAAAAAAGGGGCCCATGCTAGGAGCCCAGAGGGCCCCATGTAGGACCCCAAGAGGCCCTGCTAGGAGCCAGAGGCCACTGCTGGACCCAAAGAGGCCATGCTGGGACCCAGAAGGCCACTTGGGGCCCAGAGAGGCCATGCTAGGACCCGAGGGGCCACTGCTGGGGCCCCAAAGGGGGGCCACTGCTAAAACCCAAGGGGCCCACTGCTGGGACCAGAGGGGCCACTGCTAGGAACCCAAAGGGGCCACTGCTAGGAGTCCAAAGGGGCCACTGCTAGGAACCCAAGGAACCGGTGCCTGAAACCCAGGGGGCCACTGCTAGGAACCCAAGGAACCGGTGCCTGAAACCCAGGGGGCCACTGCTAGGAACCCAGGGGGCACTGCTAGAGAACCAGGGGGGCCACTGCTAGACAGGGGTCCAGTGCCATGAACCCGGAGGGGGGTGTCAGGAACCTGGGAGGGCTTGTGCTGGGGGGAAATAAACTAAATGTAGATTGTAACACCCCTACCACAGGGATAGCGGTCGCCCGGCTGGAGCTGGCTGAGGACAGATGAGCTCTGAGGGCGACCCCTCTTCATACTAATCCTCAGCGTCCTCCTGGCACGGGTCAGACGATGATCCTTGAGCGAGCGCTGCGGGTCAGCCGCGGCCTCCAGCCTGGCTGCAGGGATAACAATTTGATCTTCCCTCTTGAAGTGTTTCTGCAGCTTCCCAGTGACAGCTCAGCTCCTGTCTACTGGGGTCTCCTCTCACCTTGCAGCCACCCTATGTCTCCCAGCAGTAACCTCAGCGCAGCAGGATTGGGGCCATCGTTCCTAATTCACACAACGCCATTATCCTTCAGTAGCATAAAAAAAACATCTGTTTTACATTATTTTTGGGCACTAAAAAAAAGAAAAAAAATCTAAGTTTTCAAACTTTTTACTATTTTCAGGTCTCACTGTAAAAAAAAAGGAAGCAAAACGCGGGGGGTGACGGGGGCGCAGCGGCGACTGACGGGGCAGAGGCTGTGGGTCAGACATGGAGGGAGGGGGGAGACTGCAGGGGGGAGGCTCACCAGGCCGGCGGGGGGAGACCGCACAGAAGGGTAGTTAAGTGAGGATACCTACAAGTGATTTCCAATGGCCGCGTGTCCACCCCATAATGTGAGGCCGTGGGGTCTGTTCACACTCACTTTTACGGCTTCTGTTCTTACAGCCGTGTTCACACAGTAACATTGCATCTTCTGCCGCAGTTTCCTGCAGCCGTGCTGAGCAGCTGTACGAAGCCTCGGGCCGGGATCACATCTTCCTGGCAAACTCCACTGGGAACGATGAAGAGAACAGCGCAGCAACGACGGACACCGCACTGGAGTCAATAGGATCCGCTGCAAAACGGATCTGGATCCCTCTGTGATCAAGGCTGACGCAGACGGTAACCGCGCCCAGCGGAGCCAGGGCAGACAAATCCGGCTAGAAATGGAGCCCTCATCGACATCACAGACCAAGTGTGAACAGAGGCTTCATGGCACCAACTCCTTCTGCACCAGAGGTTTCTGTTTTGTGCTTTCTTACATTTGGAAGCAACGCTTTGTGATAATTTGGCCTCTAGGTGGCGATGGAGGACGCTCGCAGGAGGCTTGGATTACTCAAGTCCTGAATATTATACTAAAAAGCTCAACCACCAACCCGAGCGCGGCGTCTGTGACATAAGTTACGACGTGACCTGTGCGAGTTACTGAAAGTGAAGCTAGATGTATAGCAGAGCCGGTCAGAGCGGATACAGGGCGATGCTGGGAGGGTGCTGGGGGGCGCTGGGGACCGCGCTGCTTGGGGGGGGGGGGCCTCATCTAGAGACTCATCACGAGTTTCTGCATCGGTGAAAAAGAATTTCCTCAAAAAGAAAAAAAAAAAAGTACCTGGCACCATTAGTCGGAGTCACCGGAGGGCGGCGCCGTATCCTCTGGACCATTTCCCAATTCTCCTGTCACTTGATCAAGTACTGATGGCGCCCGCGCCTCCGCCTACAGGGACTCATCCTGCTTTCTACAGACCCTGAATGGCATATAGAATGCAGCATTATTTTCAGATAACTGGTCCATCATGGCGTTCATGAACCAGGCAGCTCTGGATGGACATTGTGTTTATGACTTATCTGGTGTCAGTCAGTAACCGAAAATACTGGCACCATGTGACATGCTAAGGCATTTATATATGTGGGCCAATAGAGGGGAACTTGACACCGAACGGTTTAGACTATAGAGAGCACTGTGACCGCACTCACCAGCCGGGAAGTGGGAGATGAGGAAGAACGATGCTTCCCCATTCAATCAGCGGCTCACAATCAGCGCCAACATTGAAGCAGCACGATGGTGGTACCAATGGGGGCAGGAGGAGGAAGAAGTCTCATCCAAACTCACTCCATTGTGCCCTGCACAGCAATGGGGGAGAGGAGGCAAGGGAAAGGGGGGGGGGGAGGGGGGGGGGGGGAAAGGGGGGGGAAAAAAAGTAGGGGGGGGGGGGGGGGGGGGGGGGGCGGGGGGACTTTACATCAAAGCTCACCCTGACTAAGCATTTGGGGGTTATTTCAGAACTAGGCAGGAGGGGAAGGTGGCCACCTCTTTAGTGTGAGGAACTATATGAGGCTGTGGTGAGTTATTTCAGGATTAGGTGGGAGGTGAAAGGGGGCCACCGCTTCCAGTACCCCATGATTTGTGGGGGGTTTTACAGGACTAGGCAGAAGGTGAGGGAGGCCACCCCTCAGTGCCAGGACCTCTATGAGGCGGAGGTGGGTTACTACAGGACTAGGCAGAAGGTGAGGGAGGCCACCCCTCAGTGCCAGGACCTCTATGAGGGGGTGGCGGAAGGGAAAGGGGGCCCCCCTCAGTGCCGGGCCCCTTTTGAGGTGGTGGCGAGTGAGAAAAATGGCCCGCTCAGTGCCAGGACCTCTATAATGGTGGGGGAGGGTGGTGGTTGGGGGACCCTATGAGGTTGGCGAGTGATAAGGTGGTCACCCCTCTGCCAGGACCCCTATGAGGGGGTGGCGAGTGATGAAGGGGTCACCGCTCGTGCCCGGGCCCTATAGATGGTGGTTGGAGGTGATGGTGGTTGGAGGACCTCTATGAGGTGGTGGCGAGTGATGAAGGTGGTCACCGCTCAGTGCCAGGACCTCTATGAGATGGTGGTTGGAGGTGATGGTGGTTGGAGGACCTCTATGAGGTGGTGGCGAGTGATGAAGGTGGTCACCCCTCAGTGCCCGGGCCCCTATGAAGGGGTTGGAGGTATGGGGGTTGGGGACCCTATGGGAGGGGGGAGTGAAAGGTGGCCCCCCTCATGCAGGCCCTAGAGGTGGGGGGCGATGATGAAGGGGCCGCCCCTCATGCCAACCTCTATAGGGGTGGGGAGTGATTAAGGTGGTCACCTCAGTGCCCGGCCTTATGAGGGGGTGGCATGATGAAGGGGGCCACCCCTCAGTGCCCCGGGCCCTATGAGGGGGGTGGTTTAGGTAAGGGGGCACCCCCCGTGCCAGGGCCCTTGAGGGAGTGGGTGGAGGGGAAAGGGGGCAAAACCCCCCAGTGCCAGGCCTCTATGAGCAGTGGGGGGAGTGAAGGGGCCACCCCTCGTACCAGGACCTCTATGAGGCGGTGGCTAGAGGTGAAGGTGGCCACCTGTTCAGTTCCAGTACCTCTATGATGTTGTGGTGGGTTACTACAGGACTAGGCAGAAGGTGAGGGAGGCCACCCCTCAGTGCCAGGACCTCTATGAGGTTGAGGTGGGGTTAAATACAGACTAGGCAGAAGGGGAGGGAGGCCCCCCTCAGGCCAGGGCCTCAGAGGGTTTTGGGGGGGTTTCTACAGGACTAGGGGAGAAGGGGAAGGGGGCCGCCCTCAGTGCCAGGGCCTCTATGAGGTGGGGGCGGAAGGGGAAGGGCCCCCCTAGTGCCAGGGCCTCTAGAGATGGGTTGGGGGTGATGGGGTTGGAGGCCCTATGAGGTGGTGGCATGATGAGGTGGTCCCCCTCAGTGCCAGGACCTCTATGAGGTGGTGGCGAGTGATGAAGGTGGCCCCCCCCTCTGCCAGGATCTCTATGAGGGGGGTGGCAAGGGAAGGGGGGCTGCCCCTCATGCCAGGACCCCTTAGGTGGTGGCGAGTATGAAGGTGGGCACGCTCAGTGCCGGACCCTATGAGGGGGAGGTTGGAGGTGATGTGGTTTGGGGGCCCCCTATGAGGGGTGGGGATGATGAAGGTGCACCCCTCATGCCAGGCCCCTATGAGGGGTGGCGATGTGAGGTGGTCACCCCTCAGTGCCAGGGGGGGCCTCAGAGATGGTGGTTGGAGGTATGGTGGGGGGAGGCCTTTGAGGGTGGCGGTGATGAAGGTGGTCACCCCAGTCCCGGGCCTCTATGAGATGGTGGTTGGGGGTATGGGGGTTGGGGGACCCTATGAGGTGGTGGCGAGTGATGAAGGGGACCGTCAGGCCCGGACCTCTTGAGATGGTTGGAGGTGATGGTGGTTGGAGGACCTCTATGAGGTGGTGGCGAGTGATGAAGGTGGGCCCCCCCTCATGCCCGGGGGCCCCTATGAGGGGGTGGCAGTGATGAAGGTGGCCGCCCCCCTGCCAGGACCTCTATGAGGTGGTGGCGATGATAGGTGGCACCCCTCAGGCCCGGACCTCAAGAGGGGGTGGCGAGTGAGAAAGGGGGCCCCCCTCGTGCCCGCCTCATGAGGCGGTGGTTGGGGGGTGAAGGGGGCCACCCCACCAGGCCATGACCCTATGAGGAAGTGTGGGGTGAAGGTGGCAACCCCTCAGTGCCAGGGGGGACCTCTAGGGGGGCAGTGGCGGGAGGTGAAGGTGGCCACCTCTCAACCCGGACCCCTATGGGCCCCTGGCTAAGGTGAAAGGGGGCCACCTTTCATTCCAGTACCTCTATGATGTTGTGGCGGGTTATTACAGACAGGAGAAAATGAGGGGCCCCCCCCTCATTTCCAGGACCTCTATGAGGTTGAGGTGGGTTACTACAGGACTAGGCAGAAGGTGAGGGAGGCCACCCCTCAGTGCCAGGACCTCTATGAGGTTGAGGTGGGTTACTACAGGACTAGGCAGAAGGTGAGGTGGGGCCCTTTATCCAGGGGCCTCTATGGTGGTGGCGGGAAAGGGGAAAAGGGGGCCGCCCCCCTTTCCAGACCTCTATGAGATGGTGGTTGGAGGTGTGGTGGGTTTGGGGGACCTTAGAGGTGGTGGCGATGATGAGGGGGGCACCCCCCCAGTGCCAGGGCCTCTATGAAAGGGGGTGGCGATGATAAGGGGGCCACCCCTCGGCAGGATCTCATGAGGTGGTGGGGGGAAGGGGAAGGTGGCGCCCCCCATGCCAGGCCCTATGAGGGGGTGGCGAGTGTGAAGGTGGGCACCCCTCATGCCAGGACCTCTATGAGGTGGAGGTTTTGGGGGATGGGGTTGGAGGACCCCTATGAGGTGGGGGCGAGTGAGAAGGTTGGGCACCCCCAGTGCCCCGGACCTCTATAGGGGTGGTTGGTGGTAAGGGGGGCCCCCCCTCAGTGCCAGGACCTCTATGAGGTGGTGGTTGGAGGTGAAGGTGGCCACCCCTCAGTGCCAGGACCTCTATGAGGCGGTGGTGGGAGGTGAAGGTGGCCACCCCTCAGTGCCAGGACCTCTATGAGGCGGTGGTGGGAGGTGAAGGTGGCCACCCCTCAGTGCCAGGACCTCTATGAGGCGGTGGCGAGTGGTGAAGGTGGCCACCCCTCAGTGCCAGGACCTCTATGAGGCGGTGGTTGGAGGTGAAGGTGGCCACCTCTTAGTGCCAGGACCTCTATGAGGCGGTGGTTGGAGGTGAAGGTGGCCACCCCTCAGTGCCAGGACCTCTATGAGGCGGTGGTTGGAGGTGAAGGTGGCCACCCCTCAGTGCCAGGACCTCTATGAGGCTGTGGCTGAAGGTGGCCACTCCTCAGTGCCAGGACCTGTATGAGGCGGTGGTTGGTGGTGAAGGTGGCCACCCCTCAGTGCCAGGACCTCTATGAGGTGGTGGTTGGAGGTGAAGGTGGCCACCCCTCAGTGCCAGGACCTCTATGAGGCGGTGGCAGGTGGAGAAGGTGGCCACCCCTCAGTGCTGGACGGTCTGCATTACACAAGGTCACAAGGTTTTGATTGTGCAGCCAACACCGTAAAACGCCCCGAGTCTCCCATCAGGATCCATCTGTATTCCTGGTCCGTCCCCGGCTTCTTGTAATTTTTAACTACTCAGACTGAAACGCAGCTGCATTCCCACTGATATAAAGCCCCCCCGCCGCCGCTCCCCCCGCACACTCCAACACCTAGATGTGGTGTGAGGTCATGAGACCGCGGCGAGCAGCGCAAGGAAAAGCAATCCCACATGTTCAATCAGGAGCAGCCACGGAGCCAATACACTGTGCGGGGCCTGGGAAGCATCACCCGCGCGGCCAGCTTCATATTCTGCAGTGATCACTGTAATGTCCGGTATATGGAGAGATGGTAAATGATTTCATGATGGGCACGGCGCCAAACAGCTCCTCGGGCAGCGCCGGCCGACAATGCCCAGCGCCACGGAGGAGCACCGGGTTACATAATGGACAGGACAATGCCCAGCACCACGGAGGAGCACCGGGTTACATAATGGACAGGACAATGCCCAGCGCCACGGAGGAGCACCGGGTTACATAATGGACAGGACAATGCCCAGCACCACGGAGGAGCACCGGGTTACATAATGGACAGGACAATGCCCAGCGCCACGGAGGAGCACCGGGTTACATAATGGACAGGACAATGCCCAGCGCCACGGAGGAGCACCGGGTTACATAATGGACAGGACAATGCCCCCAGCCCACGGAGGGCCCCGGGTTAAAATTTTTGGACAGGAAAATTTCCCCAGCCCCGGGGGGAAAAAGGGGGTTAAACAAAATTGGAAAAAGGACAATCCCAGCCCACAGACGGAAAGGGGTTAAACTTTAAGGGGACGGGGACTATCCCAGAAACCACGGAGGAGAACCGGGGTTTACATAATGGCCAGGACAACCCCCAACACCCGGAGGAAAAGGGGTTACATAAGGGGGAAAAGGAAAATGCCCACAACCACGGGGGAAGCACCGGGAAAACTTTAAAATGGCCAAGGACAATGCCCAGCCCATCGGGGGAGCACCGGGGTTTACCTTTAATTGGGAACGGGGTAAAAACCCCCGGCCACGGAGGAGAAAAGGGTTACAAAATTGGGACACGGAAAAATCCCAAAAGCCCCACGGAGGGGCCCGGGTTACATAATGGCAGGACAATGCCCCAGCCCCCAGGGAAAGGGACCCACCAGGGTTCCCCATTTTGGAAAGGACAAATGCCCAGCCCCCAGGGTGGGACCCCCCCGGGTTACTTTAATGGAAACCCAAAAAGGAACAATCCCCAGACCCCACAGGAGGAGCCCGGGTTTACATAAAGGGGACAGGACTTTCCCCGGCCCAAAAGGCAAACCCAAAAAACCCGGGAGCCCCAAAAAGGGAAAACCGGGGTTTACAAAAATGGACGGAAAAATGCCCGCACCACGGGGGAAAGGCCCCGGGGGTTAAACATAATGGAAGGGGCCCAATCCCCAACACCACGGGAAAAAACCCTGCCCCGGGTTTTCCCTAAGGGAAAGGCCCAATTTGCCCCAGCACCACGGAGGAGCAGGGGGTTCAAATGGACAGGACAATGCCCAGCAAAAAAGGAAAGGAGCCCCAGGGGTTAACAAAAAATTTGGAAACCAGGACAATGCCCAGCCCACAATTCCCCCGGGGGTTACAAAATTGGACGGGGAAAAATTTCCCCCCCACCCACCACGGGGGAGCACCGGGTTACATAAAGGAAGGAAAATTCCCCAGCGCCACGGGAGGGAGAAAACCGGGTTTAAACATAAGGAAAGGACAATCCCCCAGCCCACGTGGGGGCACCGGGTTACAAATGGACGGGAAAATTTCCCCCAGCCCACGGGAAGGACACCGGTTTACATAATGGACAGGGACAGTTGGCCCAGCCCCACGGAGGAAGCCCCCGGGTTCCATAATGGACAGGAAAATTGCCCAGGGGCCACAGAGAGACCGGGAAAACAAAAGGGAACGGGGAAAATTTCCCACGGCCCAAGGGAAAAGGAGCCCCCAGGGGTTACAAAAATAAAAACAGGACAATGCCCGGGCCCAAAGCAAGGGGGGCACCGGGTTTAACTAATGGACAGGCCCAATGCCCGGGGCCCACGGAGGAGCACCTTTTTTAAAAAGGGAAAAGGACAATTTTGCCCAGCACCACGGAGGACCCCGGGTTAAACTTAATGGACGGACAATGCCCAGCCCACAAAAGGAGCACCCGGGGTTCCCATTTAGGAGAAAAAGGAAAATCCCCGCCCCGGAAAAGCCCGGGGTTTTCTTAATGGACAGGAAAAAACCCGCACCCGGGAAGGAGGCCCCGGGGGTTACAAAAATTGGACAGGAAAAATCCCAGCCCCACGGGGGACCCACCCCCGGGTTTCCCATTTGGAAAAGGACAATCCCCCAGCCCACGGAGGACCCACCGGGGACAAAATTGCCCGGGGCCCAAAACCCGGGGGAAAAGGCACCGGGTTTTAATTAATGGGACAGGAAACTTCCCCAGCGCCAAGGTGGGCAACGGGTTTTCAAAAATTGGCGGAAAACATGCCCAGAACCCCGAGGAGCACCGGGTTACATAATGGGACAGGACAATCCCCAGCCCAGGGGGAGGAAAGAAAGGGTTTAATAAGGGAAACGGGGAAAATTTGCCCGGGCCCAGGGGGAGCCCCCGGGTTTAAAAAATTAAAACCCAAAAAAAAAATGCCCCGCCCACGGAGGGAAGAAACCGGGGTTTTCCATAAAGGACAGGAAAAAGCCCAGGGGCCCCCAGGGAGGAGCACCGGGTTAAAAATGGCGACGGAAAAATCCCCCCCAGCCCAAACGGGGGGAGAAACCGGGTTACATAATGGGACAGGAAAAAGCCAAGCCCACGGAGGAAGCAACCGGGGTTCCCATAAGGGTTCGGGAAACAATCCCAGCCACCACAGAGGAGCCCCCGGGGTTTTACATAATGGGAAAACAGACAATGCCCAGCGCCACAGAGGAGCACCGGGTTACAAAATTTTGGGACAGGAAAAATCCCCAAAGGCAACCAGGGGGAAACCACCGGGGTTTAAAAATAATGGAAGGGAAAACCAATCCCGGGGCCCCACGGGGGAAAGCCCCCCCGGGGGTTACATTTGGGACTGGACAATCCCCCAGAAACCCACGGGGGAAAGCCCCGGGGGTTTTCAAAATTGGAAGGAAAAACCCACCCCAAAAGGGGAAAACCGGGGTTTAAAATAATGGACGGGCAATGCCCACCCACAGACGAGCCCCGGGTTAACATTTTAAAAAACAGAAAAATTCCCAGCCCCAAAGGGAGGAGCCCCGGGTTAATAATGGACAGGAAAATTTCCCAGCCCCACGGAGGGGGGCCACCGGGTTACAAAATGGACAGGACAATGCCTGCCCACGGCGGGAAGCCCCGGGGTTAAACATAAGGGGAAAAGGGAAAATTTCCCCCGTCAACGGAAAGGGCCCCCCCGGAATTTTTTTAAAGGGGACGGGCAAATGCCCAGCCCCCAACGGGGGGAAGCCCCCGGGTTTAAACCTAATGGGCGGGGCCAATCCCCAGCCCACAAAAAGGAGAAAGGGTTCATAAGGACAGGAAAACCCCCAGAAAACCCACGGTCAGCACCGGGTTTACATAATGGACAGGACAAACCCCCAGCCCACGGGGGGAGCAACAGGGTTTTCAAAAAGGGTCAGGCCCCAATGCCCCCCCCAAAAGGGGTACCCGGGGGGTTCTTTTGGGAAAAAAGGGGACTTTTTTGCCCGGGTGACAAAGGCCCCGGGTTACTTTAAGGGAAAAGGGGACAATCCCAAACCCCCCAAAACGGGGGCCAAAACCCGGGGTTTTTACAATTAAGGGGACAGGACAATGCCCAGCACCCAGGGGAAAAGACCGGGTTTCATTTGGGACGGGACAAGGGCCCAGAAAACCAAAAGGACGAGAAACCCGGGTTTACATAAGGGGAAAAGGACAATGCCCAGCACCCGGGGGGAGCCCCGGGTTAAAATTTTAATGGGGACGGGGAAAAATCCCCACCCAACCACGGAGGAGCACCGGGAAAAACCCAAGACAGGACAATGCCCAGCCCACGGAGGAGGCACCCGGGGTTACCCGGGCCCAATGGACCCCAGGACAAATGCCCGCGCCCGGGGGAGCACCGGGTTCCAAAAATTGGACAGGAAAATTGCCCCAGACCACAAGGATCACACGGGTTTTTTTAATGGAAAAGGGAAAACCCCAAAGCAACCCCCCGAACCAAGGAGCCCCGGGGTTACTTTAAATGGACAGGACAATCCCCCCAACGCCACGGAGGAGCCCCGGGTTACTTAATGGACGGGGCCCAATGCCACCCACCACGGGGAAAAGCCCCCCGGGTTACATAATGGACAGGAAATCCCGGGCCCCCCCGGGGAGAAACCCGGGGTTACAAAATTGGACAGGCCCAATCCCACCCCCACAGACGACACCGGGTTTTACATAATGGCCCAGGCCCAATGCCCCCCCCGGGCCCCCGGGAAAGGAGCAGGGACAATCCAGCCCCCCGGAGGAGCCCCGGGGTTAATAATGGACGGGGGAAAAATCCCCAGCGCCCGGGGGGAAGCACCGGGTTACAAAAAGGGGACGGACAATCCCCAACCCCACGGAGGAGCCCCGGGTTTACATAAGGGGAACGGGAACAATGCCCCAGCACCACGGAAGGGAGAAACCGGGTTCCCAAAATGGACAGGACAATGCCCAGACCCCACGGGGGAGCACCGGGTTTAATAAGGGCCCAGGACAATGCCCAGCCCAGGGAAAGGAGCACCGGGAAAAAAGGGGCCCAAAAACCCCGGGGGAAGCCCCGGGGTTTAATAATGGACAGGCCCAAGGGGCCCACCGGCCACGGAGGACAGGGGGTTTTTCCCCAAAAATGGAAGGACAATGCCCAGCCCCCCCCCCCCCCCCCCCCCCCCCCCCCCAACCCCCCCCCCCCCCAACCCCCCCCCCCCCCGGCCCCCCAATCCCCCCCCCCCCCCCCCCCCCCCCCCCCCCCAAAAAACCCCCCCCCCCCCACAAAAACCCCAAAACCCCCAAAAAGAAACCCCAATCAAAAACCCCAAACCCCCCCAAAAAAAACTCCCCCCCCCCACCCCCCCCCGCCCCCCCCCAACACCCCCCCAAAAAAACAAAAAAAACCCCACCAAAACCAAACAAAAAGGAAAGCCATTTAAACAAAAAAATGGACAGACAATGCCCAGGCCCGGAGGAGAAACCGGGTTACAAAAAGCGGGAAACAATGCCCGCCCAGGGGAAGGAGCCCCGGGGGTTACATAAGGGAAACAGGACAATCCCCCAGCGCCCGGGGGAGGAGCCCCGGGTTACAAAAGGGGACGGGCCCAATCCCAGCGCCACGGAGGAGCCCCGGGGGTTTTACAAAATGGGAGGGGGACAATGCCCAGCCCAGGAGGAGCCCCGGGGGTTACAAAATGGACGGGAAAAAATTGCCCAGCGCCACGGAGACCCCGGGTTAAAATTTTGGGAAAAGGGGAAAATTTGGGCCCCCCGGCCACGGGAAAAAGCACCGGGTTTACATAAGGACAGGACAATCCCCCAGCCCCCGGGGAGAGAAAACCCGGGTTTTAAAAATAAGGGGACGGGACATATCCAGGCCACAACGAGTCCCGGGGGTTTTCATAAGGGAAACAGGACAATGCCCAGCCCCAACGGAGGAGACCGGGTTACATAAGGAAAAGGAAAACAATGCCCAGCCCACGGAAAGCCCCCGGGTTACATAATGGAAGGAAAAATGCCCACCCGCCACAGAGGAGCACCGGGTTACAAAATTTGGGACAGGACAATCCCAGCGCCCCCAGAGGAGCCCCCGGGTTACATAAGGGAAAACGGGAAACAATCCCAGCCCACGGAGGAGCAGGGGGGTTCCCAAAAATGGACAACAAGGGCCCACACCAGGGAGGTAACCGGTTTTACAAAAATGGACGGGGAAAAATGCCCGGGCCCCACGGAGGCACACCGGGTTCCCATAAGGGAAGGACAATGCCCAGCACCAAAAACGAGCACCGGGTTACTTTAAGGGACAGGACAATGCCCAGCCCACCGGAGGCCCAGGAGGGGGTTTAACAAAAGGGAAAGGGCCCAATGCCCCCCCCCAAGGAGGAGAACCGGGTTCATAAGGGAAAAGGACAATGCCCACGCCACAAAAGGGGGCACCGGTTTACATAAGGGAAACAGGAAAAAATCCCCAAGCCCACGAGGACCCCCGGGTTAAAATAATGGACAGGACAATCCCCAAACCCCCCAACGGGAGACCACCGGGTTACAAAAAGAGACAGGAAAAATGCCCACCCTGGGAGGGAGCCCCCGGGACATTAATAAAGGGAAACAGGAAAAATCCCCAGGCCAACGGGAAAAGCCCCCGGGGGTTACTTTAATGGACGGGGACAATGCCCAGCCCCCAGGGGGAAGAAACCGGGGGTTACATAATGGACAGGGGAAATTCCCAGGGGCCCGGGCCCAGCACCGGGTTACAAAATTTTGGACGGGGCCCAATGCCCACCCCGGCCAAGGAAGGAGCCCCGGGGTTTACAAAAAGGGACAGGACAATCCCAGCCCCATGGGGGGCACCGGGGTTAAAACATAATGGACGGGAAAAATTGCCCGGGCCCCACGACGACCCCGGGGTTTTACATAATGGCCAGGAACAATCCCCGGGGGCCAAGGAGGAGCCCCCGGGTTTTACAAAATTTGGACAGGCCAATGGCCCTAGCCACAGAGGAGCCCCCGGGTTACATAATGGGAAGGGACAATCCCCAGCCCACGAGGGCACCGGGTTACAAAAATGGACAAGGAAATGCCCAGCCACGGAGGGGGCCCCCCGGGTTACATAATGGCCCGGAAAAAATTGCCCAGCCCACGGAAAAAGAGGGTTCCCCAAAGGAAAAAACAATCCCCAGGCCAACGGGGGACCCCGGGGGTTACATAAGGGACAGGAAAATTTGCCCAGCCCCCAACGGGGGAAACCCCCCGTTTCATAATGCCCGGACAATCCCAGCCCACAGGAGGAGCCCCCCGGGGTTTTCCCTAAAAAGCCCCAGCACAGGGGGAACCCAAACCCTTGCCCCGGGGCCCCCAACAAATCGGAAGAAACCGGGTTTACATAATGGACAGGGACAATCCCGCCCCAAAGGGGGAAAGAAAAGGGACCCGGGTTTACTTTAATGGGAAAGGGACAAACCCCCACCCCCCAACCCCCGGGGGCCCCGGTTTTTACTTTAAAAACAGGAAAAATTCCCAGCACCAAAAAAACTGCACCGGGTTACAAAATTGGGGCAGGAAACCCAGCACCACGGAGGAGCCCCGGGGTTACATAATGGACAGGCAATCCCCAAAGGGCCCCACAGACGAGAAACCGGGTTTACAAATGGACGGGACAATCCCCAGCCCCGGAGGACCCAACGGGTTTTCAAAAAATTGGCGGAAACATGCCCCCCCACCCGGGGGAGCACCGGGGAAAGACGCAATCCCCAGCGCCACGGGGAGCCCGGGGGTTTTTACTTAAGGAAACGGGAAAAACCCCAGCCCCAAAATTGGGCACCGGGTTACATAATGGAAAAGGACAATCCCCGGCCCACAAAAGGGGGCCCGGGTTAAATTGGGGAACAGGAAAAAACCCCACCCCACGGAAAAGCCCCGGGGTTTAAACATAAGACAGGGAAACAATCCCCAAAGCCCCACAAGGAGCCCCCCCGGGTTACATAATGGACAGGAAAAAATGCACAGCGCCCCCCGGAGAGCACCGGGTTACATAATGGAAGGGACAATCCCCGGGCCCAAGGGAAGGGGGAAACCGGGTTTTAACAAAATTTTGGGAAAAGGACAATGCCCAAAAAACCTTGAGGAGAACCCGGGTTACATAAGGACAAACAATGCCCAGGCCCACGGAGGCACCCCCCGGGTTTTTTACAAAAGTACAGGAAATCCCCACGCCCACGGGGAGGGGCCCAACCCGGGGTCCAATAAGGGACAGGGAAAATTCCCCCAAACCCCCACAACGGGGAACCGGGTTTTCATAAGGGGACAAAACAGGCAAGCCTTATGGGAAGCACTGGGGAGTTTTTTTTAGACAAGCCGAAATTTGTTCTCGGGTTAACGGGATGGGAAAGATTAGAATTAGGGGAAGCCACTGGGGAGGGGCTTCTCCTTGTGGGCCCCCTATAAAAACCGGGGGAAATCCTTATTTTGGGTTTTAATGGGAAAAAATGTTTGGGAAAAAAAAGCCCTATGGGGAGGCAGTGAATTTCCGGGGTTTCACCCCCCCGTGTCCCGGGGAGACCTCTCCCACAGTATATTGGGCTTTGGCGGAGCGCGTACACCTTCAGGTTTTCCAACACCTGCACACAAGGCCTGGATCAAATCATAAGGGCCCCAGTCCCCGGGGGGGCAAAACACCTCCCCGCCCGCCCCCTGGGGCCCTCCAGTGACCACCATGGCCCCACCAAAAAACCCCACAGTCCCTTGCCTATGGGATCCCTCCTTTGGGGCCAAAATCCCCTTCCCTAGGGACCCAACCGGTCTGCGGGAAATTTGGGGGCATTTTAAGGGGAAAAACCAAATGGCCCCTTTTTTTGGGCCACCCCCCGTCTTAAGGGGGGGCCCTTTAAAAGGGGGGCATTTCCCGGGAAATTGTTTACCCCCCCCCTGGGGGGCTGTTTTGGGCTGTGTCGGTTTTCGGGTCAAAATCTATCCCCCCGGTTTTCAATGGGCTTTTCCCCAAATGGCCTCACGGGGGACCCGGCCCCCGGAAAAGGGAGCTTCCATGGGGTTTGGTCCTCCGGAAAAATTGGATGAACCTTGTTTTTCGGGAGTCAACCCCCAAAGGGGTGTCGCCCGGGCGTCATGTCCTCAGCCCCCTCCTTGCATGAATCCCCCCGCCTGGGGAGGGTTGCAAGCCCCCGGGAGCCCGCGTCCGGACCAGGGCCCCGGGAAATTTCCTGGCGGGCCGGTGGCTAATAAACTAAAAAATTTCCCTTAATCCCAGAGTACAACAGGGGAAAGGACGAGGCGAAAGAGAGGCCCCCCCCGGCAAGTACGGCTCCCCCCAGGGCCCTCCACCTCCATGGAGTCACCCGGGAAAGCGGGGGCCCATAAGGTCCTTTGGGGAAAAAAGGCCTCCACCTAATAACAAGCGCGGAGCAAAACAGCAAGAAAAAAGTTTCCCTCCACGGATGTCCTGGGCCTACACTACATACGGGCGTACCACGGCTCCAGAAAATAAAAAGGAGGGGGGAAAAATAAAGGGCCCACAGGGTCCACAGAAAGCACAAAGGTTTTCGGGGGTTTCCCCAGTGCCCCAAATAGTTTTAAAAAACTCGGGCGGAAATAAGCCCCTTCCTCCCAGATACAGCTTTTGCTTTTATTTTGCTAAGGATCCAGCGGGTTTATCTACCCCGGCCCTTTGTTTACACCCGGGTTTTCCCCCTCCACATTTTTCCTCATCTCAAAGGGCGGCGTCCCTGCGGAAAGGGGACAAAAAATTTTGGGGGGTTTACCCCACTGGTATTTGTCACTTTTGGGGCCCCCCCCTTTGCCGTGAAAGGGGGGGGGGGGGGGTTTTCTCTGTAATAAAAAACGGAGAAAATCCCCCCTTCCCCCTTTTTAAAAACGGATGGAAAACGTGCATGTTAGAATGGGGTTTGGGGGGCCCCTGCAGGAAAGAAAAACCACCTTTCCAAAACCCTTTGCCGTGGGGCCCAACCCCTAAGTCCAAGGATAAGGGCGGACATGTCACAACAGGGAAAACGGCGGGTTTTATTTGTAATTTGCCTAAAACCCCTTTTTTTAACCCCATGTTTTGAAAGTAAATGGCCCTGTCGTATACAAAAATTTGGCCCTTTGACCCCCGGGGCACGACATTTTGTAATGCCCCCTAAATATGTTGCACGGGGCCCGCCCCCTTGCACTTTGCCCCCTTTTGAGGCGAAATTTTACATATGTTATGGCCCCCTTGTCAGGCGATCGCCCATATGGGGTTTTACCTTACATATACTATAAAAATGATATCCCTTAAGCGCCCCCAAAATTTGCGCAATCCCATTTTTCTGAGGCGGTGCCCCTTTTTTGGGGCGCTTTAAAGGGAAATTCCTGACGGCCGGGAATTTTCGAACGAAATCCCCCCCCTTTGAGGCCCCAACTTTAAAATGAAAAAATCCCGCGAAAAACTGGCATTAAAAAAAATTTTTCCGCCCTTCCCCTAAGTTATTGAAATATTGTGACATCAAAGTGATGAATGTTGTATTAATATTGGAACAAAGTTTCTGGCCCTTCCCCGGGGCCCCTTTCCGGGAGCTACTGGGGGAAAGGGCCCCCGGGGGTTATTTGAGGTTCCGCCGGTTACCCTTTCGGGGACGCTTTCCCCCCCGGGAAGCCTCCCACAGGGTTGGGGTTATTATTTGGGGCCCCCGCCGCTGCCCCCGGGAAAGGCCTTTTTGACGAAACCCCGGGCCGGGGGGTTTTCGCCCCCCCCAACAAAAGGTTGCGGTTATTGTGAGGGTTCCCTGCCGCTGTTCGGAAAACGCCTTTTCATGGGGGCCACCCCCGGGGTTTTCGCCTCCCACAGGGGGCGGTTTTTAGGGGGTTCCCGCCCTGTTTCCCGGACCCCCGTTTTGGGGAAGGGGGGGGGGGGGGGGGGGGGGGGGTAAAGGGGGTTGGGTTTTTTTGGTTCCCCCCGGTGGGGGGGGGCCCCTTTTCGCGCAACGGGGGTTTGGGTTAGGGGGGGGGTTTTAGGGAAGGGGGGGTTTGGGCGGGGGGCTTCGGACCCCCTTTCCCTGTGCAAGGGGGGGGGGGGCCCCCCCAGGGGGGGGGGGGGGGGGGGGGGGGGCCCCCGGGGGGTTGGGGGGGGGGGGGGGGGGACGGCCGGGGGGTTTCGGGGAGGGGCAAACTGGGGCGTGGTTGGGGGCCCCCCACAGGGGGGTTGGGGTTTTTGGGTAGGTTTTTTCCGCTGCTTCGGACGCCGTTTCTAAACGAAACCCCCCCCGGGGGGGGTTGGGGGGAAAGGCCCCCCAAAGGGGGGGGTTATTATGGGGTTCCCTGCCCGCTGCTTCGGAGGCCGTTTCTGACGCATTCGCCGCGGTTCGCCTCCCACAGAGGTTGCGGTTCTTAGTGAGGTTCCTGCCGCTGCTTCGGACGCCGTTTCTGACGCATTCGCCGCGGTTCGCCTCCCACAGAGGTTGGGGTTATTAGTGAGGTTCCTGCCGCTGCTTCGGACGCCGTTTCTGACGCACACACCGCGGTTCGCCTCCCACAGAGGTTGGGGTTATTCGTGAGGTTCCTGCCGCTGCTTCGGACGCCGTTTCTGATGCATACGCCGCGGTTCGCCTCCCACAGAGGTCGGGGTTATTAGTGAGGTTCCCGCCGCTGCTTCGGACGCTGTTTCTGACGCACACGCCGCGGTTCGCCTCCCACAGAGGTTGGGGTTATTAGTGAGGTTCCAGCCGCTTGCGTTCGGACGCCGTTTCTGACGCACACGCCGCGGTTCGCCTCCCACAGAGGTTGGGGTTATTAGTGAGGTTCCTGCCGCTGCTTCGGACGCCGTTTCTGACGCACACGCCGCGGTTCGCCTCCCAGAGGTTGGGGTTATTAGTGAGGTTCGCCGCTGTTCGGACGCCTTCTTACGCACACGCCGCGGTTCGCCTCCCACAGAGGTTGGGGTTATTAGTGAGGTTCCTGCCGCTGCTTCGGACGCCGTTTCTGACGCACACGCCGCGGTTCGCCTCCCACAGAGGTTGCGGTTATTAGAGAGGTTCCAGCCGCTGCTTCGGAGGCCGTTTCTGACGCAAACGCCGCGGTTCGCCTCCCACAGAGGTTGCGGTTATTAGGGAGGTTCCTGCCGCTGTTTTGGACGCCGTTTTGACGCACACCCCGCGGTTCGCTCCCACAGGGGTTTGCGGTTATTAGTGAGGTTCCTCCCGCTGCTTCGGACGCCGTTTGAGCACACGCCGCGGTTCGCCTCCACAGAGGTTGCGGTTATTAGTGAGGTTCCCGCCGCTGCTTCGGACTCCGTTTCTGACGCACACGCCGCGGTTCGCCTCCCACAGAGGATGGGGTTATTAGTGAGGTTCCCGCCGCTGCTTCGGACGCCGTTTCTGACGCACACGCCGCGGTTCGCCTCCCACAGAGGTTGGGGTTATTAGTGAGGTTCCCGCCGCTGCTTCGGACGCCGTTTCTGATGCATACGCCGCGGTTCGCCTCCCACAGAGGTTGCGGTTATTAGTGAGGTTCCCGCCGCTGCTTCGGACGCTGTTTCTGAGCACACGCTGCGGTTCGCCTCCCACAGGGGTTTGGGTTATTAGTGGGGTTTCCCCGCCGCTGTTGGAAAGGCCGTTTCTGGCCAACGCCGCGGTTCGCCCCCCAAGGGGGTTGGGTTATTAGTGGGTTCCCCCGCTGCTTGGACCCCTTTTCTGGCATACGCCGCGGTTCGCCTCCCACAGGGTTTGGGGTTTTTAGTGAGGTTCCCCCGCTGCTTCGGACGCCGTTTCTGACGCACACGCCGCGGTTCGCTCCCACAGAGGTTGGGGGTTATTAGTGAGGTTCCCCCGCTGCTTGGGACGCGTTCTGCGCCAACGCCGGGTTCGCCCCCCCACAGGGTGGGGTTATTAGGAGGTTCCCGCCGCTGCTTGGGGCCGTTTCTGACGAAGCCGCGGTTCCCCTCCCACAGGGTTGGGTTATTGGGGGTTTCCCCCGCCGCTGCTTGGACGCCTTTTTGACGCAACGCCCGGTTCGCCCCCCACAGAGGTTGGGTTATTAGTGAGGTTCCCCCGCTGCTTCGGACGCCGTTTTGCGCACACCCCGGGGTTGCCTCCCCCAGAGGTTGGGTTATTAGGAGGCCCCCCCCCCCCCCCCCCCCCCCCCCCCCCCCCCCCCCCCCCCCCCCCCCCCCCCCCCGGGGGGGTTTTTTTCCCGCCGTGTTCGGACGCCGTTTCTGACGAAACCGCCCGGTTCGCCTCCCACAGAGGTTGCGGTTTTTTAGTGGGGTTTCCCTCCCGCCCTTTGGAGCCGTTTTTTGACGCATACCCGCGGTTGCCTCCCAAGAGGTTGGGGGGGGTTATTACCCGAAGGTTCCCGCGCTGTTCGGACGCCGTTTTGAGCCCCACGCCGCGGTTGCCTCCCACAGGGGGGGTTGCCGGTTATTAGGGCGAGGTTTCCCCCCGCGCTGCTTTCGGACGCCGTTTCTAAAGTAGCCGCATTTTCGCCTCCCACAGGGGTTGGGGTTATTGGGGTAGGTTCCCCCGCGCTTGGGACCCCATTTCTGCGCATACCCCGCGGTTCGCCTCCCAAGGGTTGGGGTTTTTTAGCGAGGTTCCCCCCCTGCTTCGGGCGCCGTTTCTGACGCACCACCCCGGGGTTGCCCCCCACAGAGGTTGGGGTTATTAGCGAGGTTCCCCCGCTGCTTCGGACGCCGTTTTGAGACACGCCGGGTTCCCCCCCCCACAGGGTTGGGGGGTTTTTTAGCGGGTTCCCCGGCTGTTCGGACGCCATTTCTGACGCACCCGCGGTTGCCCCCCACAGAGGTTGGGATTATTAGTGAGGTTCCCGCCGTGCTTGGGAAAGCCGTTTCTGACGAACACGCCGCGGTTCGCCTCCCACAGAGGTTGGGGTTATTAGTGAGGTTCCCGCCGCTGCTTCGGACGCCGTTTCTGAAGCACACGCCGCGGTTCGCCTCACACGGCTTCCAATAGGCGTCACAGCGCACAAGACGGCGAGTGACATCCAACAGAGGATTGAACACGTTCCAAGGTTTCTACAACAATGGCGGCTTTGAAACGCAACCTCACAAAATCCGGGTGGTGTGGACCGCAGCTCGGATTGTCCATCGAGGTCTAGACAGACGGTTTTACAGTCGGTTTTTGACGGTTTTGAAAATCCGGATCGGTGTCAAAAACCAACTGGAGATCCCGGCTGTGTAGAGGGAGGGTGTGCCCACACCAC
Organism: Phyllomedusa bahiana; assembly: GCA_025379985.1. Taxonomy (NCBI): domain Eukaryota; kingdom Metazoa; phylum Chordata; class Amphibia; order Anura; family Hylidae; genus Phyllomedusa; species Phyllomedusa bahiana. The sequence goes on along the minus strand of JAODAL010056030.1, from coordinate 2,612 downwards.
GGATCCTCATCGAAGGGCCGGACCGCCTCATAGGTCACTCCACGGACCGCAGCGCGGACTTACCACACCGCACAAGGGCCATGCTCGTGCTGGGGCTATCCTGCAAGGGAGGCAGGATCGCCCCAGCGAGAGGAGGAGACCCCCGTCCACTCAGAGGCCAACAGCGGCTCCGTAACGTCAAAATCCTCAGCACAAATCAAAGGGGTCGTCTTGGATTTCTGTGAAGGACGCGTGAAGCTGCCCCAAGCTTCAGAGATCCATCAAGGGAGTGAGGGCCGTACACAGTGACCAGAGCACGAGCCACTATCCTCCCAAAATAAGCAGCTTATACAGACGGGGCCATTGTCTGAGAGAAATGTCCCGGAGGGCCGGGGCCGACACAGTCCTAACTGGGGAGCCGCAGACTTGGATAAGAACATGACATGATGGGAAAGTAGTGCTCTATAAATAGATAGGAACATGACATGATGGGGAAGTAGTGCTATACATGATAGTACGTGCTGTGGGGAAGTAGTATAGCTATGGTAAGACATGCACTGATGGGAGTAGTGCTGTTAGCTGGATAAGGAACACACATGATCGGAAGCTGTGCTATAGCTATGATAGACCCACATGATGGGTGAAGTAGTGCTCACGTGTGGTTGACATGAGGGGAAGTAGTGCTTAGCATGGATAAGTAACCATGACATGATGGGAAGTAGTAGCTATGCAATGGTAAGAAATGACCAGATGGGAATAGGCTGTGCATGAGCATGAGATGGGAAGTGCCCAACGGTCGGTGGGAAGCTATTTTGGTTCGGTAAAGTGTCGGGCCCGGAAGTGTGCTGTGAGCAATACAAACGGGGTAAGTGCCCATCTTACGAATGGATAGAGCATACGGGGTAAGTAGTCCCCACGTGTCGGGCATGTGCAGCCTGGGGAAGTGTCCCCCCAGTGTGGGCTTGCGAGCTCGGGGTAATGCCTCCAGTGTCAGCTGTGCGAAGCCTCGGGGTAAGTGCCCCACGTGTCGGGGCTGTGGAGCATCGGTGGTAAGTGTCCTCCACTGAGTCGGGCGTGCGAGCCTCGAGGTTAGTGCTCCCAGTGTCGGCTTGCTGAGCTCGGGGTAAGTGTCCCGCCATCGTGTCGGCTGTGCGAGCCTGGGGAATAGTGCTCCCATCGTGTCGGGCTGTGCTGAGCTGGGGTAAGTGTCCCCATGTGTCGGGCTGTGCGAGCATCGGGGTAAGTGCCCCACTGTCGGGCGTGACGAGCCTGGGTAGTTCCCCACGTGTCGGTTGCGAGCCAACGGGGTAAGCTGACACCCCAGTGTAGGGACTGTGCAGCCTCGGGTAAGTGTCCCCCACGTGTCGGGCTGTGCGAGCCTCGGGGTAAGTGCCCCCCACGTGTCGGGCTGTGGGAGCCTCGGGGTAAGTGCCCCCCACGTGTCGGGCTGTGCGAGCCTCGGGGTAAGTGTCCCACCCGTTTCGGGCTGTGCGCGCCTCGGGGTAAGTGCCCCCACGTGTCGGCTGTGCGAGCCTCGGGGTAGTGTCCCCACGTGTCGGGCTGTGCGAGCCTCGGGGTAAGTGCCCCCCACGTGTCGGGCTGTGCGAGCCTCGGGGTAAGTGTCCCCCACGTGTCGGGCTGTGCGAGCCTCGGGGTAAGTGTCTCCCACGTGTCGGGCTGTGCGAGCCTCGGGGTAAGTGTCCCCCACGTGTCGGGCTGTGCGAGCCTCGGGGTAAGTGTCCCCCACGTGTCGGGCTGTGCGAGCCTCGGGGTAAGTGCCCCCCACGTGTCGGGCTGTGCGAGCAGAGGGGTAAGTGCCCCCACGTGTGGCTGTGGGGCCGGGGGGGTAAGTGCCCCCAGTGCGGGCTGTGGGGCCCTCGGGGTAAGTGTCCCCCGTGTGGGTGTGCGGGCCGGGGGAAAGTGCCCCCAGTGTCGGGTGTGGGGCCTGGGGTAAGTCCCCCCCAGTGTCGGGCTGTGCGAGCCTCGGGGTAAGTGCCCCCCACGTGTCGGGCTGTGCGGGCCTCGGGGTAAGTGCCCCCCACGTGTCGGGCTGTGCGAGCCTCGGGGTAAGTGCCCCCCACGTGTCGGTTGTGGGAGCCTGGGGTAAGTGTCCCCCACGTGTCGGGCTGTGGTAGCCTCGGGGTAAGTGCCCCCCACGTGTCGGGCTGTGCGAGCCTCGGGGTAAGTGCCCCCCCACGTGTCGGGCTGTGCGAGCCTCGGGGTTAGTGCCCACCACGTGTCGGGCTGTGGAGCCTCGGGGTAAGTCCCCCCCCAGTGTCGGGCTGTGCGAGCCTCGGGGTTAGGTCCCACGTGTCGGGCTGTGGGAAAGCCTCGGGGTATATGCCCCCCACGTGTCGGGCTGTGGGAGCCTCGGGGTAAGTGTCCCCAGTGTCGGGCTGTGGGAGCCTCGGGGAAGTGTCCCCAGTGTCGGGTTTGTGGGAGCCTCGGGGTAAGTGTCCCCACGTGTCGGGCTGTGCGAGCCTCGGGGTAAGTGTCCCCCAGTGTCGGGTGTGCGACCCTTTCGGGGTAAGTGCCCCCACGTGTGGGCTGTGCGAGCCTCGGGGTAAGTGCCCCCCACGTGTCGGGCTGTGCGGCCTCGGGGTAAGTGCCCCCCGTGTCGGGCTGGGGGCCCG
>JAODAL010056029.1:0-23554 GCA_025379985.1 Phyllomedusa bahiana | reverse complement strand
GGAGGGGGTTGGGCAGGAGCTAAAGATCGCAGTTGGCCCCTGTTTACTTCGTCCCTGCTGCCTGCGCGTGAGAAGTAAAGCGCGGCAGGCAAGCAAACAGGGGCCGATCAGACTACACACGGGGCATCTGAACCCTGGCCTTGCTCTGACTGGCTTTATTCCAATAAATGGCCCGGGTGTATCCACGGGGCAAGGTAGGCGCTGTTCGAGGGGCCCTCGATTGTGGGGCCCCCGGGCTTAGGCCTACCGGGCCCCCAAGGGGAAAGAGGGCCCGGGACATGATGCAAAAGGGGGGAAATCGCGAAAGGGGTGTATCGGGGACCCACAGAATTCACCCCAGTCCCCCCAAACCCCTACGGTGTTTAACTATGGTTTGTTTATGCTCGCGCTAATTCCCCTAGGCGTGCAAGAAAAAATTCTTTGAACCAATCGTGACATATGGCTGCTTTTGTCCTCCAACGCCTGGGGATCATTGTTAGCTGTATTAGCATAAAACAAACGGGCCACCCTTTAAATTTTTACCTTAATGGAACGGTATCATAAACAGCAGCAGCAGGCAGGCTCATTGCTTGCTGTTTCCCTTAACCAACCCCTATGACCTCAATACTTTGACCCAAAAGGCTGTACATGGACAGCCCCCCCAAAATTTAATGTGTCAGGGGGTCCAGTTGTCTCTCCAAAGCTGGGGAAACCCAGGGGATATGCTTTTTTTTTAAAAATTCTGGAACCTGTACCATCTGAAGGACTTTTAAATTCATTCCCTGCAATCCTACAGGACATAATGACTTAGGGGAGGGGGTACTTCCTTCCTCCAATCGTCTCCGTCAACCCCCTATTAAATTTCCTGGGCCCAACTCTTTATAGGTAAGGGGTTGGTCGACTGTCACTAATGATCCTTTGTATATGGGAGATAATATGGCTGATCCCTTTTTCCTATAATGTGTAATTCCAGGGTGTCTTCCCCCTTGCAATTTTAGGTTAGTTTTTGGGGTGGCGTAATAGTGCTGTACTTGCTTTAGGGTTTAAAACCAAAGTATGGGGCGGGGGTGAAAATTAAACCTGGATTTGAAAAGGTCTTCAATTACCCCCGAGGAAAATGTCCCAAAAAAACTACTGGAGCTTTATGGCGTCGTTCGGTAACCTAAAAGTGGCATAGCGGGGTTTCCCCCAAAAAAACGGGTCAAAGGCCCGTCCTAGGTTTAGTTCCTGGGCCATAATTTCCGGCAATCAGATTTGGTTGGGGTTTTACCCAAGGTGAGTGATTAGGCTGGCTCTAGGCATTCCCGCCTGTGAAGCCATGGCAGAACGATAAAGGAGAGTCATTAAGCTCTTTCCAGTTGTGTCCAGCCTTTTTCCGATTCTCCCCCCCCAGTTACAATACGGGAGCTATTATGCTACATAAAGGCTATTATAGCCGACTGGCCGGCCTCCTTCTCTTTTTTGGGGCTAAAAAAGTAGATTCGTACTTAGGGGATTACCTACCCAAATTTTTTTTCCAAGTGCTTTTCAGGCGGAAAAAGGGCCCAAAGGGAAAAAATCGGGAAATGTTGGAAAAAGGTAGAGAGGCGAGTAGGACGTTCATTTTTAAAAATGTTTATAGCCCCCAACCTGAAAAGTCGCGCCTTTTTCCACCCAGTAAATCAAGGGGAAACGTTGGTTATTGGCAAAATTCAGGTTATAGTGAAGGCAAGTCAGTGGGATGGTCCCGTATTTCCCCCCAAAGGGGGAAATTTACCTTCAGCCCCCCCACTGCCCCAGAGCTTTGGTTTATATTCATTGCTCTTCAAAAGGAAAGATACCTTTAAAAATTTTGAAAGCATTCCCAATTCCCAAAATTGGGCCTTTTGCACAGGAAGGATTGCGGTTGGGGGAGGTACAGTAGCACATCATCAGCATACTGCCCCTTTGTGCCACCCCCTTTCCCCTCTATGCCCTTGTTGGGTTTTGCCTTCGCTTTTAGCAAGTGCTCCATCGAGAGCGCATTACAATATGGGGGAGAGGGGACAACCTGCCCGGGGCCCTTCCCAAAAACGGGGTGGGGGGGGGACCCATTGTTTTTGATTCCGCATATGGCCCCCTGTACAGTGCCATAATTCCTGGACATAAACGGTCCGGGCCCCCCTCCATTAGGACCCCTTCAGAAGGACCAACTTACCTGTAAAAAAGCCTTTCCGCGTTAAAGATAACAGTACTGGGGCGGTTGCAGCGTTTTCGCCCGGTGCCCCGATGGGGGATGTTTTGAGGGTTTTTGGGTCCCGGTTTCGAGATGGACAAATCCGACCCGGTCAAGTGGGTCAATCTTCAAGGATCGTTTAAAAGGGGAGCGAGAAATTTTGCAAATTGTTTATGTCGCGTTCGTAAAGGGGAAACGGCCTACACGACTAGGAGGGGATCCTTACACTTTGGGGGTAATTGATGAAGGTTGAAGGAATTGCTCCCGGGGGGGGTGAAAAGTTTAAAAAGATTCTATTTACGGGAAGTTAGTTCGTCTTTAAGAAGCTTTTAAAATTTTTTGTGAACCCGTTTCCCGGGGTCTTTCCAGAGGGGGAGGAATATTGCTCAGTTAGCTCTTCTAGTGAGAAGGGTCCTCCAGACCCCCATCTCTCTGGGGAAAATGTCGGAAGCTTTGTTTTTTTGAGATGGATGCCGGTAGTGTTGCGGGTTTTTTGGTAGATTATAAAAAATCTGATAAGTCTACCAAAAAAGTCTAGATTTTCCCTGGTCTGTGTACCCTTCTGCCAAACCCCGTCCAATCGCTGGGATGTTAATGAGGCTCTTTATCTCTCAATCTCTTGCCAGCACCGACTGGGCTTTATTGGGGTCAATTCATTATAATAGTTAGAGCACTCTTTTGTAACGATTGTTTTTCCTTTCCAGCTGGAAAGGGTGTTTCTTAGTTGATCACAAGGCATTTGGGAAAGGGGCTGAAAAGCCCACGCGCCCCTGTTGGATGTAACAAATCCTCAATTTGCTTTTGACCCACCGAGTCTTGAGAAAGCAAAAAGGATTTTTTAGCCAAGCCGGTATCTCTCATCTGCAGACAACGCTGTTTCGGGATTTTTGTCCCTCTTCAGTGTAGAGTAGAGAAGATTCTGGCTGGCTGTGTGGGAGGCATCGGGTAGCTCAGGAAGGGAGATCTTCCCTTCCATGTCTTAGTTGAGTCAGTTCCCTCAGGACAATTTCGTCCCGAGAGGCCTTAGGTGCCATCTCCAAGACGCCAAGACGCTCAAGCATATTGTTCAGCATTGTTGTCGCTTCTCTTTTCAATCTAGCGCCATGTTTTATTAGTATGCCCCTCAGTACACACTTTAAAGCCTCCTATTTAAGTTGAGGAGAAGACTCGTCAGCACGATGATCATCCATAAACAGCCGGGAGGATTGCATAAGATCTGAAAGAGCATCATTGAGTCTCCATGAGCAGGAACTACGAGTGGCACACGGGAAATCCAGCGCACAGTGAACCGGCGCATGATCCGACAGTAGGATATTGTCGATGGAGACTGTTCGAAGATTAGAGAGAAGGGAGTGATGCACAAGGACATAATCAATTCGGCTGTAGCTCCTATGAGGAGGAGAATAGAACGTGTAATCACGGGTGGTCGGGAATAGTATACGCCATGCATCACACAGTTGCATGTTGTGCAGGAGTCTTTTGATTCTAGAGGGAGCGGATTTTACTTATTTTGTAACAAAGGAAACCTTTAGGCCTCGTTCACACGGCTTATTTCGCCGCGGATTGGAGCCGTACTCCGCGCCGGATTTACGCTGCAGTGCGGCCACCATCCGTCCCAGTCATTACGGTAATCCACAGTTCTCATAGAGACAGTGGATTCCGTCTCCCCTCCCCGCTCGGCGAATCCGCCGCGGGGGGAGAAAGTGACATGCACACAATTTACGGCGCGGACGCGCCATGAAAAATGAGTGTCTATGGGGCCGGCGAGCTGCTCCCCCGCCCCGCCCCGGCCCCCGCCCCTTATTCAAGCCGTATTGCAGGCGGGATCCGTCCCGCAATTACGGCTTGAATAAGCCGTGTGAACACGGCCTTAAAGTGAAAGGTCAAATTACATGTGCCAGCTCTTATGTAATATATCTACTCACATGTTCCTGTGGAGTGCAATATGTGGGTAGAACGGTTATGAAACTATCGCAACGCATTAACAATCATAGGTTTAAATGTAAGGGACACCAGTGTACTTACCCAACAGTTTACCCAGACACTTTGTGCAGCACACAATGAAGAAGAATCCACTTTCTCCGTTCAGCCGATTGACTATATTCCGGAATACGTGCAAAACAGAGATAAAAAACTCTCAGAAAAAGAAACGTTTTGGATTTTTAAACTCAACTCCATACATCCTCACTTCCTGAATGAGATGTCTGACTTTATAACATAATTTTTAATGTTATATTGTTGCCTTTTATTCATATTTTTCTCTTTTAGAACAAACATGTTTTTTTAGGGTACCCAAATATGTTTAACAAAAAAGCATCTTCGTTTTTAGCACAGGTTTCATTTGTAGGCTAACAGCGCCATCTATTGGTCTTGTAGTGTAACATACACTTGAACTTAGATGAACTTTACCTACATTTTCACTTTTCAAGCAACAGAGCTCCCCCCTGTGGTCAGTTTATTAACACTCTCACGGACTTCTATTCTCCACTTTTAAACAAGGTTATAATTCATTTACAAATAATTGTTTAAAATATTTTTAGATTATTATGTTACTTTTATTATAGATTATGTGTTTTAAGGTTACTTTGATTATATCTTTTGACGTTTTAAGGACGCTTTCTGTGGATCAGTCATGTGACATCATTTTTTTTGGTACTTCTGATTAACCATAATTAGCTTTATTTATAAAGACCCAATCTCTCTGTTCATTTTACATGCTACAACCTAAGGAAGCAGAGCAGGCGTCTCTGTGAAACGCGTTGTTTTTTAGCGCTACTGTTATACGGTCAGGTACCAAGTGTCTTTTGTTTTTATACTTATAATTTTAAACCTTAGCCTTGAGCGCTTTTATATGCCTGCTATCAGTTTATATCCATACGGTTTGGAATAAACTCATCCGGCTATTCTTGTACATAGGGGGCAGTAGTATAGCAGTGATATTCTTGTCCTTAGGGTGCAGTATTATAGTAGTTATATTCTTGTAGAGGACAGTATTATAGTAGTTATATACTTGTACATAGGAGCAGTAATATAGTAGTTATATTGTTGTACATAGGGGGCAGTATTGTAGCAGTTATATTCTTGTACATAGGGAGCAGTATTATAGTAGTTATATTCTTGTACATAGGGAGCCCGTATTATAGTAGTTATATTCTTGTACATAGGGAGCAGTATTATAGTAGTTATATTCTTGTAATAGGGGGCAGTATTATAGTAGTTATATCTTGTACATAGGGAGCAGTATTATAGTAGTTATATTCTTGTACATAAAGGGAGCAGTATTATAGTTATTATATTCTTGCACATAGGGGGCAGTATTATAGTAGTTGTATTCTTGTACATAGGGGACAGTATTATAGTAGTTGTATTCTTGTACATAGGGGGCAGTATTATAGTAGTTGTTATGTAGCACATTGAAAATTGAATGTATTCTGGATTGTCCTTAAATCCTGCAGCTTAGATTGTGAAACCCCTCTCCCCCTTCCTGAGCAATGGAATTTCTAGCCTGGGTCTGCAGAGTCTCACCCCCAGCCCTTTGCCTGGTTAATTACTGAATTGTTTAGATAACAGGGGTCTTAAGCAATTTTATGGCCCACTTTATAGATGCAGCTGTCCCGGATACCTGATAACCTTTGAACCCCCACAATAAAACTTTCATTGACCTGCCCCCCAGCAGAAGCACAGTCCGTGATTGCCATTTTGTGGCAATAGTACGCAACAACCCCCATAAGACAATCATGTGTACGCGCACCTCATCATAATGTCAACCAGTAAAAGAGTAGGCAGATATGAGAGAGGAGGAGAAAACCTGGACAGGTATAAAGCACCAAGCCAGAGACTAATCTGTGTTCATAGCCTGGGGTTCAATTTCTGATTGAGCTGTGTTCCATTCTTCTTTCCAAACCCCTTGGATCTGAAAGCTGAAACACCTTGTAAGTGTGAATTCTTTCTAAGCATTTATCCTTTTTATTTTCATAACTGATTGATGTGTATGTCATAGTCCTTTTTATCATATTTTGTTCATGTAAGCATTGTACCTAATAGTCATATTAAAGTTATCAGTAATACGTTGGTTCTTGTTGTTGCACGGATCCATTTCCTTGAAGGAGTGTATTTTATTTTTGAAGCTGCTACAGAGCAGTGAGATAAGCATTTTTTACGTGTTCTTGGAATATCTGTTAGGAATCAGATTCCTTCCGGCTGATTCCTTTTTTGATTATTGAAGGAAGGTGGTGGCAGCGTATATCTTGGGGGGTGGGGGGTGTGGGGTGGGAGGGGCTGGAACTGTCTTGTGGTGCGATTTATGCTTGATTCGCTACCTGAGAGGTGAGCGCGAGTGGATATAAATCTACCCCATTACAGTGGCCCCCCCAGTCACGTGCTGGTAAGTGTGTACGTGACAGTAGTTATATTCTTGTACATAGGGGGCAATATTATAGTAGTTATATTCTTGTACATAGGGGGCAATATTATAGTAGTTATATTCTTGTACATAGGGGGCAGTATTATAGTAGTTATATTCTTGTACATAGGGGAACGTATTATAGTAGTCATATTCTTGTACATAGGGAGCAGTATTATAGTAGTTATATTCTTGTACATAGGGGGGCAGTATTATAGTAGTTATATTCTTGTACATAGGGAGCAGTATTATAGTAGTTATATTCTTGTACATAGGAGCAGTATTATAGTAGTTATATTCTTGTACATAGGGGGGCAGTATTATAGTAGTTATATTCTTGTACATAGGAGGCAGTATTATAGTAGTTATATTCTTGTACAAGGGGCAGTATATAGTTAGTTATATTCTTGTACATTGGGAGCAAGTATTATAGTAGCTATATTCTTGTACATTAGGGGGCAGTATTATAGTAGTTATATTCTTGTACATAGGGGGCAGTATTATAGTAGTTATATTCTTGTACATAGGGGGCAGTATTATAGTAGTCAGGTCTGGAGATTAATTTAGTCTTTGTATTTGTCCTTTGCACAGCATTATAAGTCATAATGGCATCTAGCAGACTACGTGTAGCGGTGATTGGAGCTGGATCTGCTGGACTTTGCAGTGCACGTCACATCCTGTCCCGACCCATGAACTTTGAACCTCCGGTCGTGTTCGAGATGACTTCTCATGTGGGGGGAACCTGGGTTTACGTGGAGGAACCAGAAAGTGGCGGCGTGGCGCATTCTAGTATGTACAGAGATTTGAAGTAAGTTGACAAGTCGTATTACGATGTCACTATGATGTAATTATCAACCTTATAATAAACCATGTGGGATTGACTTTGGTTAACTGGGCTGCTGTATAAAATGTTCAGCGTGATCTACATGTTAGACGACCGGCAGCGGACCTGACCAGTTCCTGACCTGGCTGATGCACAGCGCTCTCCTTGATGTCTCCAGCATCGTTGGCTCCATCATTTCTGCTGAGAGTTAATCGACTTTCATCACTGAACAGCTCTGAGGAGCACTGGTCCCTTGTCCAGCGTAGATGCTCCCTGCCCTATGCAAGACGATGATGCCTGTGCCTGGGGGTGCGGTTAGGTCATCTAGCATACAGACCGCGCTGATGTAAATGGTTATGAATGGTCTGACCTGACACTTGGTGCCTCTCACCTCCCTGGAGCTGTAGGGCATTCCTCATCTGGTTCCGTAGGACAATAGTCACAATGAAGCGGTCACCAGTGTGTGATGGAGCCAAAGGACGTCCTTTTCTTTGCCTTTCTTTTTTTTTTTTTTTTTTTTTTTTAAACATATTTTATTCGATTTTAATAAACATATGTGATGACAAGAGATCAAAGATTATCCAGACAAAATAATTGACACAGTTACGGAAGAAGGTAGTGGTTTTCCACGCAGGGAAATAACATCATTAACTCGTGTATGTTACAGAAAGTACAGTGGTTTGTTTGGAAAACCTTAGACTAACACAAAGTATTTTGCCTGTTTCGCACCTCCTAATGATTTAAAAGGTGGGAATATGAGGCAAATATAGATCAGGTGAATAAAACAAAAAAGTAACGAGTAAATAAATTAAATACAGTGAATATACGATTAAATAAAATAAACAAACTAAAGAAAAAAAAACGGGTAGAATGAGTGAAAAGAGTGCGATGGGTGTGAGTCTAGTCCTTAGCGCTGGGGAGGGATGGAGGTAAAGGGGGGCACTATCAATGGAGCCTAATTGACGCCGTCAGGGCTGTTCCAGAGGTCCTAGGGTTCCCGTCAGACCTGCCCTGGCATACCAGCCCGTGTATTTGAAAGAAGACATCAGGTGGGCTATCTCGTCAGAGGAGAAGTGAGCGAGAATAAAGGGTTTCCACCGTCTAAAAAATTTTTCAGTGCGCAATTCCTTGCAGTACTCTGCCTCAAGCTTGTCTGATATCAGATATTGCATTAAAGGAGTTGTCTCCCTTCAGAGTTTCAGAGAATACACGAATGAAATACTCTGTCACTTCCTGGTTCAGACTGACTCATTTGCATACAGCTCTGTGCTTGTACAGCTCAGTGCTGTGCTGTGCTTTCAGATGCTAATTAGATCAGATTAAGCTTCTCAAACTACTAAACAGGACTTCTTATCTGATCCCCAAAAACAAAAGCCTAATTTACAGTTCTGTTTATTTTACATAAATCAAGCTTTTTACTGCTGAGCAGCACAGGACACTGCTGTGCCTGTGTGATCACTCACTGTTATCTATTGAACAAACAGCAGGGGGAGAATTGTTTACAGGTTGGTTCTGAGGGAACTGAAATAGCCAGGGAGGTCATAAATTCACTTGTATCTCCTTAGGGAAAAACAGAGGAAACAAAGCAATATATTTGGAAATGTCTTTATTTTGTGTTCCCTACAATTTGAAAGCTATTCTTTGTAGCGAGACAACCCCTTTAAGTTTTCCACCAGCACAGTCATGGGGTGGGTTGGGGGGTGGTTTCGCGGCTTCAGCCAATAGAGCAGAAGGCAGCGCTTAGCAACCAGAATTGCAATGTGTACCAGACTGGGAAGAGGCCGCGGAGGGACAGGGGATCGTTCCCCAGAATCTGTGACATCTGGGGGTTGTGTGTAGTGAAAGATAAGGAGCTCATACGTCTTGGCCAATCTAATGTGCCAACGTTGATTGACAAAATCAATGAAGGCATCCCAGTAGTCCTGCGAAGAGGGGCATTGCCAAATTCCATGCCACATGGATGTAGCCGGAGCGTGGCATTTGGGCAGGACTGCTGCCTATCTGGGCAGTTTCGTGATGGTGGGAGGTTAAAGCCATAATATGCGTTATGCACTATTTTAAGATGAGTTTCCCTCCAGGTCTCACATACTATTTCCCTACGCACCCTTCGGAGGCCCTTGGTGATCTTGTCAGGTAGGTCCGGGTCGCCCAGCTTACGGCCCCATTTTATAAACGGAGACCCCCCATCCTTGCTCCAATCCCATTCCCTCAAGATACCAAAGATATTCGAGAGGGTGAAAGCAGAACTGTGACACCTCTTGAGCGCTTCAAAGCCATTGGGGGAGCACAACTTTACAAGGTTTCTTAGCTTAGACTTGCAAAAGGAGAGAATCTGTAGTGCTGGAAATATATGAGCTGGGGGAAGGGAGAACTTGTCTCTCAGCTCTGATGGGGTTAGCCACCTTTTTTCTTCTAAATGCAATAGATCTTCAGCACGAGTCACCCCCCCCCCCCCTTTACCTCCACAGGCGAAACATGGGGTTGTCCCGGCCTTGAGGAAAATCGGGGAGTTCCCACAGGGGTAGAGCCTTTGACATCTGGTGCGGTAGTTTCAAGAGCTTGCATACATGCTTCCAGGTCGCAAGTGTGTCTTTTAATAAAAGGGAGCACCTAATCTCTTGTGGGATCTGAGAAAGTTTAGTGTGAATTAACGCCAGGGGGGTGTCAAGGATGCAATAAATCTCTTTCCAAATCAAAATTTGAGTATCTGCTCGTTCCTCCCCACCAGTCCAGAACATGTCTGGTGAGACACGCCAGATTGTAAAACCGGATGTTGGGGAGGTTCAGACCTCCCGCATTAACGGGGAGCATCAGCTTGGCAAGAGCTATCCGGGGTCTCTCTGCACCCAGATGAAACAGGAAAAAGAGGAGTGAATCCTTTTTATGTCCGTGTGGCGCAACAAAAAAGGGGAAAAGGGTTAGGAGGGGGTATTAGGAGAGTTTCGGGGGGAAAAACAAAATCCATCTTGTTGCGTGGCATCTGCCTGACAGGGAGAGGAGAAGGCCCTGCCATCTAAGGAGATCCTCTGTAATCTTTTTAATCAAGGGGGGACAATTTAAATTGTAAATGGAGCCGGAGGTCTTACCAATTTTTATGCCCAGGTAAGTAATGTGAGGTTTTGTAGGAGAAATCCCCAGATTTAAGTCCTGCCAGACAGATTTCGGGAGGGGGGTACCCAGTTCCAGTAGCTCACTCTTGGAGGCATTAACCCTGTATCCGGAGAATCTTGAATAATCTTCCAAGAAAGAGAAGATACCCGGGAGATGACTAACCGGATCAGAAAGAAATAGAAGTAGATCGTCCGCAAAAAGAGCGAGTTTAACCTGTCTGCGGCCTACCATAATACCAGAGAAGAGGTCTGAGTCTTCCAAGAAGCGAGCTAGGGGTTCCAGGACAATATCAAACAGGAGGGGGGACAGGGGGCATCTCTGACGGGTGCCCTTGTGGAGAGAAAAGCGTTGTGAGAGAAAACCTGGAGTGTGCACCTGTGCAGTCGGATTGCTATAAATAGCGGTCAGCAAGCTCTTGAATCTGCCTCCTATCCCCTCTTTGCCTTTCTGTGACTCTTCCAGTCTCTCTGTATCTCTGATACAACCTGCTGATGACACTCTGTGACACTCTAAGCTCAGTGGCCACTTCCGTCTGAGAGCATCCTGCTTGAAGCCTTGCAATGACGAGATACTGTTGATCGATTGTAAGGTGTTGTCTTGATCTCATGATGTCACCATATGAACAGCAGGATGAGGAGGACGGTTTAAATCCCAATTCAGATTGATCCCCTAAATGTGTTGGGAGACTCAGGGATCAAACACCTGTTATGAATTTTGCAATTAAGCTCCTTGTTAGAGATCAGAAAGTTGTGCAAAAAGTCCTGAAACACTGAACTGTTGGACTTGTGCATCTAATGGGAAGAGATCGGCTCATTTAGTTCATTTATAAAAAATTTCGAGAAATTTTATGTTCATCCAGAAATTTCAACCAAAAGCCAAATATCCCAAACTTATATAATATATATGCATTTAACAAATAATTCCTAACAACATTTTCAGCCTCTCCATCAGCACCTTCTATGTTTGTAGGTATTTCATTGGATCTTCAATTAGATCTTTTGTCTAGTTTGTTCCACTACTGGATCTACTGTGGCTTTGATGGTTATACAGTAATCTGTAATCCAAGTCTATAGAGAGCTTACAATCTACAATGGAGGAGGAAGGAGACAGAAGGTGATGGACTGAGAGATGTGTATGGTGGCCTAGGGGCAGCAGGGCTATTGTTGGGTGGAGTCTTCTAAAGAGATGGGTTCTTAAGTCACTTTTGAAGGCTTTGATAATGGAGGAGAGACAGATGTGTTGGGGCAGTGAGTTCCAGAGTGTGGGGGAAGCACGAGAGAAGTCTTGGAGAAGTTGTGTGAGGAGCGGATAAGGGGAGAGCACAGAATGATGTCCTTTGAGGAGCGGAGGTTGTGTGAGGGGAGATATCTGGAGATTAAGACAGAGATGTAAGGTGGTGGCAGAGGTTATGGCGAGTCTTGTAGGTCATGGTTAGTAACTTCAACTGAATTCGCTGGGCAACATAAGTCAATGTAGGGATTGGGAGAAGGAAGAGGACAAGGAGGAACAAAGAGAGAGGTGGATCAGCCGGGCAGCAGAGTTGGGAATGGAGTAAAGGGTGGTTGCAGAGAAGGATGTTCTAGTAATCTAGGCAGGAAATGATGAGGGAATGTACAAGTAGTTTTGCAGAGTCAATGTCAAGAAAGGAGCGGACTCAGGACTTAGGCTCTGTCTCCACTACACAGAAAAACCTCCATTTTTTTCAGCGTTTTTCGTTTTCTAAAAACGCTGGGAAAACGACTGTAATCATCTCCCATAGACTCTAATGTAAAACGTCCCACTGTCTCCCATAGACTCTATAGTAAGAACGTTCCGCTGTCTCCCATGACTCTATAGTTAGAACTGCCCGCTGTCTCCCATAGACTCTATAGTGAGAACGTCCCCCTGTCTCCCCTTTGACTCTATAGTAAAAACGTCTGCTGTCTCCCATAGACTCTATAGTAAGAACGTTCCGCTGTCTCCCATCGACATATAGTAAGAACGTCCCGCTGTCTCCCATAGATCTATAGTAAGAAAAGTCCGCTGTCTCCCATGACTCTATAGTAAGAACGTCCCCCTGTCCCCCATAGACTCTATAGTAAAAAAGCCCCGCTGTCTCCATGGGACTCTATAGTAAAAAAGCCCCGCTGTCTCCTAGACTCTTTTATTTAAGAAGTCCCGCTGTCTCCTTTGACTCTATAGTTAAAAACCTCCCGCGGGTCCCCCATGGGATTTCTTAGTAAGAATGTCCGCTGTTTCCCATAGATTTCTATAGTAAGTGCGTCCCGCTGTCCCCATAGACTCTATAGTAAAAACCGTCCCGCTGTCTCCCATAAAACTTATAGAAAAATTTGCCCCGCGTTTCCCAAAGACTTATAGAAAGGGAACGCCCCGCTGTTCCATAGACTTTAGTAAGAAGGGTCCCGCTGTCCCCCCATACCCCTATAGTAAGAACGCCCCGCTGCCCCCCAAATAGAATCTATAGTAAAAAAACGTCCCGCTCTCCCCCATAGACTCTATAGTAAGAACGCCCCGCGGGTTCCCAAAGATTTCTATAGTAAGAATGTCCCGGGGTCCCCCCTTTAGACTCTATGTAAAAAACGTCCCGCTGTCTCCCATAGACTCTATAGTAAGAAGGGTCCCGCTGTCTCCCATGACTCTATAGTAAGAACGTCCCGCTGTCTCCATAGCCCTTTATAGTAAGAACGTCACGCTGTCCCCAGGGGAAAACTCTATAGTAAAAACGTCCCGCTTTTCTCCCATAGATCTATAGTAAAAAACGTCCGCTGTCCCCAAAGACTCTATAGTAAAAACGTCCACTGTCTCCCATAGACTTATAGAAATTGTCCTGCTGTCCCCCTTTGGATCTATAGTAAGAACGTCCGCTGTCTCCATAGACTCTATAGTAAGAACGTCTCCCCTTTTCCCATAGATTTTTTTAAAAGGAAACGTCCCGCTGTCTCCCATAGATCTTTAGTAAAAAACGCCCCGCTGTCCCCTAGACTCTATAGAAGAACGCCCTGGGGTCTCCATAGACTCTATAGTAAGAATGTCCCCCCTGTTTTTCCCATAGATCTTAGTATAAAAATTTCTCGTTTGTCTCCCTTAGACTCTTAGAAAGAATTTCCCGCTGTCTCCCATAGACTTTTATATTAAAAAACGTCCCGCGGGTCCCCCATGACTCTTTAGTAAAAAACGTCCCCCCGTCTCCCATGGGACTCTATAGTAAGAACGTCCCGCTGTCTCCCAAAAAGATCTATAGTAAAAAACGCCCCTGCTGTTCCCATAAAATTATAGTAAGAACGCCCGCTTCTCCCATAGACTCTATAGTAAGAACGTCCCGCTGTTCCCATGGGACCTATAGTAAAAAAGTCCTGCTGTCCCCCCATAGACTCTTAGTAAAAAACGTCCCGTTTGTCGCACTGAGCTTTTTTTTTTTGCTCGTTTTTTTTATGGTCGTTTTTTGAACATGTTCAAAAAAAACTTTCAGAGCCGGGCAGAAAATTTACAAAAGGGAGTCTAAACAAAAATCCATCCTAAATCCGCTGCCCCTGATTCACCTCTCTCCTCGCAAACCCCCCTGCCTCTCCCCTTGCTAACCCCTTAAATGGCCCCCATTGCCCAACAAATTCATTTCCCCAAAATTTTTCAAAACCCCTGACCAAACAGGTTTCCCCATAACCTCTCCCCTCCATAAATCTCTGCCCAAATTTTCCAGATATCTCCCTCACGCAACCCTCCGCTCCTCACAGGACCTTCCCCTTGTCCCTCCATCAGTCCTCACTTAACCGTCTCCAAGCTTCTCCCGGGCTTCACCCACACTAGGGAAAACTCACTCCCCCAACACTTTCAGACTCTCCCCAACTTTCACCAGTTTAAAAAGCAACCAAAAAACCCCATCTCTTCGGGGTACCCTTAAAACCCCACACTAACCCCCCCACCCCCCCCCGCAAACATGTCTGCCCCCCACCTTCTGTCTCTCCCTTCTTCTTCTAGATTGTTAAAGCCCCCGCGGGCAGGGGTCCCCTTTTCCCCTTTTGTTTTAGTTTTTTGTCAATTTTTTGTCTCCCTTGTAATTTTTTCAATTTTGTTATGTATGTAAAATTCCCCCTTTAAATGTACCCGCACCCTGGAATTAATGGCACTCTTTAAAATAAATAATAATAATTTAAAAAATAATTTAAAATGGAAAGCACCGGGTTTTTTGGCTTTTTTCGGTTTCGATTTTTGAATGAAAACCCTTTCCCCGGAGACCAAGTCCCCCCCCATAAATGGGTGTTAATAAAGGTTATTCATTATCAAAATTTGCATTTTCCCAAATGTCGGGTGTGTCCTTGTTTTTTTACCTTTCGTAATAAAAATTTTCATGTTTTTTTGCTAAAGACTTTTGCGCAATTATTTTTTTCGTAAAAAAACGTTTTTTTTCGGATTTTGGCATCAAAAACCCCCTTTTTTTTTTTTTTTTTTTTTTTTCTTCGGGGTTTTTGGGGCTAAAAACCTTTTTTAAAAATATTTTTTGGGTAATAAAGTTACCTAGTTTTGACGGGCCAAAAAAACGTTGTGTTTTTTTACGGATTTTGGTGTTAAAAAACCTTTTCTTAACTTTATTTGAGCCAAAATATTGGTTTAAAAATTTTTAGCTCCAAAATCCGTTTTTTAAAAAACCCCGGAAATTTTGCGCCCAAAAATTTTTTTGAAAAAAACCCCCCCGGATTCTTGCCCCAAAATCCGTAAAAAAACGGATTCTTGCCCCAAAATCCGTAAAAAAGCCCGGATTCTTGCCCCAAAATTCGTAAAAAAAACTTATTTTTGGCGTCAGAAGCAAGAACTTGATTAGTAAAAAAACATGTTAAGAATAGGATTTTAGCACTAAAATTTTTGAAAAAAACGGTTTTTGGTTTCCAAAAACTTTAAAAAAAAAAAGTTTTTTTTTAAACGTCAGAAGTGAGAACTTTTTTGGGACTTTTGCACAACCCGGTGAATGGGGGGGACGTCTCGTCTTTTTTCGGCCCTTTCCCAAAATTTAAACTATGAAACTTTTTTAGCGCCAAAAACCGTTAAAAAAAAAGGGGCTTTTTGGGACAAAAAAACCCTTTAAAAAAAAATATTTTTTTGGGGACAAAGTGAGAAAATTTATCCCGCGCCCCAAAAACCATTAAAAAAGCAGAAACATAGCACAAAAATCCGTAAAAAAAATTGACCTTAGGGCCCAAAAAACCCTAAAAAAAAAACCATATTTGTTTCCGACACACGCGAGAACTTTATCAGCGCCAAAAAACCCTAAAACAAAAAAAAAAAATTTTAAGATGACATAGAGATGCAAATTGGGGGTGTTTATAAACCCTTTTTTTGGGTGGAGTTACCTCCAATTGGGTTAATTTATGCCGGCATTAAAAAAAGGCTTTGAGACAAGCAAAAAACGTTGTAAAAATCGCGGAAAAAAAAACCGCCGTTTTTTCAGCCTCTTTTGCAGGAGGGGCGAGAACTGGCTTATGAAGGTTTTTAGTCATTCGTTTTTTGGCCACTGCAGGGGGGGGGGGCCCTTTATTTTCAGGTGGGGCAGCAGGAGGGGTTGACCCTGGTTGTAAGGTTAAAGACAGGTAAAGGTTATCCCAAGACAGCGGACTTGTGGTATTGGGGGAGCTGGAGACCTGCTGGGGAGCTCATGTAGAGGTTGGGAAAGTGTAAACCCTGTTGTCTGTTATGACTTCCTTCCTCAGGTTCTAGGTTGCAGGATGTAGCTTTACTGTTGTATTAAGGGTTTTCATATTTTTTTTTTTCATTTTTTGATGTTTAGGAAAATCTTCCTAAAAGATCAGGGAAATTTCCCCTTTTTTTTCCCCTTTGTCCTCCCTCCCCCTCCTTCACCTCATTCAGAAGTGCTGAATTTCGGAGGAATTACGGAGAAACTTTCGATCCGACCACACATCAAGGTGAGAACCAGACCATGCCACCCTCCATTGTGGGTCTGGAACTCCATGTTTGTGGTGTTTCTACAAACATCTAGCTTTGAGGTCATCACTGTGGAACACGTGCAGTTTTTTTTTTTTTTTTTTTGTAAAACTAAATTTTTTTTAAAATTTTTAATAACAAAACATATATAATGCCAATAGAAGAGATACCACTTGTCCAAAAAAATAATATAAAGGGATATTAGTACGTTAAGAAAAGTACTAAGCAATGAAAATACAAAATAGCACTAATGAAACATACTTTGGCATCAAATAATAAGGGAGCAAAAGAGGCTCCATTTCACTAAAGAAAGAAACAAAAAATAATTAAAAAGTAACCCCCCCCCCCAAAAAAAAAAAAAACAAAACAACACAGAAAGTGTACCCATACCCCGTTTTGTTAAGAGACTAATCACCACCTTGTAATCAAGTAAAAGGGCTGGGATAAAAAAAATGAAAACAAATCCCGTGCGGTGCAATGCTGCGGGTTTATCACACGGGCCCTGTCCCCCCAAAACCGGGAGGGGGAGAAAAAAGAGGAAAATTCCCCCCCAAACCTTGACGACAGTTTCCCAGGGAGATCCAGGGCCGGTGTCAGGTAGGCTGAGGTAAAAACTCCCATGTTTGGGATACAGAATCCAAAACCCCCAGGTGCCCGTAGTAGAGGAGAGATACCCGGAGGTGTAAAAAAAGGGGTGCATGACTCCCTTTATTTATGGGGGGTGTAAAAGTTACCTAGAATCCTGCATTTCTTGAAAAATTTAGAGCTTGGGTTTCCTTGTCTGATGATGCCCATTTGTCCATTTCGAGATGATGTTTGACCACCTGGATCACTTCCTGCAATGTAGGGACGGTTGGTTCCAACCATTTGGCCAGGAGGCTTCTTTTAGCCGCTCATAAAAATATATGCAGAAATGGGTGGTTCCTAAAATGTTGTGGTAAATTATGGAACAGGAGCTGTCTTGGCTCGAAACTTAAAACACCCCGAACCTTAAGATTCAGAGTTTGTATGACTGTCTCCCAGAACGTCATCATGTCCACACAGGTCCATCTACTCTGGACAAAATCCGTGCGGGGGGGTGCCACACTTGGGGCAGGACATCAAACGGTCTGGACAAGCGGGATGGGGGGGATATTAAAGCCGTAAATTGCGGAATGGGCAATTCTAAAGAATGTGTCCCTCCACTCCTCATTAACTATATATTTATGGATCTTCAACCATCCCTGGAGAATTGTATCAGAGATCTCCTGGTTAGGGTAGACCTTCTCCCACTTAGCAAAAGTGCAGTCTTATATCAGCTTGGTTACAGGTGTGATCAAAGCAATGAGGTCCATCCATTTGGTCTGGAGTCTGAGCCATAAGATTGTTACATTTTGCTCCATAATAAGAAACTAACCAAGTGGGTTTGGAAACATCAGCGTCCCCCCCATACACTACAATGGAAACCACCTCTCATTGAGGGCCACTTCTCTACTAGTGGTACCACTGGGTATGCCCTTTACTTAGTAATGCAGTTAAAGGAGGTTTTCTCACCATGCTGTTTCAGCCAGCTTCAAACTCGCATGTCCTGGACAGTCTGTGGGTGGTTCTATAGCAGTGATTGGTATTTCAGATCTGCTATTCCTAGCTGTTCCTGTTACACTGGCATAACTGCAGGAAGTTTACAATCTGCAGTGCACAAAGCTGCAGAGCTCTTTGGCTTAAAACTTGTCATTAACTTAAATAAACAAACTTCTTTTCTAGATATAAGACTCAGTAGGTAGTGACTCACCATGGTCTAACAGCAGTTTGGATCAATCGTATAAGAGAGAGGGCAGGGAGGGGTGGTTGGTAACCTGGAGAAACTTGTGTACACTAGCAGTAGATACAATCTCCTTTATCTCCTAAACAAAGTAAATTCAAAACAACAATTTATTTGGCAATATCTTTCCCTATTTCTTAAAGTCTAATCATTGTGGTGAGAAAACCCTTTTAGCCTAACCTCCCCAGTCCATGTTTATCTAAAGCGGTCCCTATCCTCTAAACTGTGCAGTTTAACACTCGGGTGGTGTCAGTCTGTCCTGTGCTTGGAGACCATCAGCGGCTTTCCTGGAGGGTCGTATTCAGGACCGAAGGAGAAGAAGTGTTGGAGAATTTTGACGCTGTCATGGTGTGCGTGGGGTAAGTGTCATTTCTTTTTGCCTCTTCTTGATATGCCCCTTAGGTCAACATTATATCTAGTCCAAATACCTCTCTAGACCGTTTCTGGAATTACTTTGATATTTCTGATACCCTGTTTCCCAAAGTTATGTTGACCCATGACTTGGGAACTGTTCCTCTGCTGCAAATATTGACCCTAGGTTGCCAGAAAGACATCTCTTGCTCCAGAGTGGACGCATTTTAGGATGAGAGAAAGATATCGATCAAGACTAGTTCTATAGGGTCCATTATAATTTGTGGGAGGGTGAGGGGTCTTGATAGAGGATTGCACCCCGTACTGCCAGTCTAATAAGGTGCCAAAAAACTACAAAGCTACAATTACTGCTCAATGGCTGGAAGATACTACTGAATCCCAGCAGCAGGCGTTTCTGGCCAATATGCTGCATGGGAAAGATATAGCAGGTGCCGGTCATTAATGAGCAAGCTCTAGATACCAGTTCACACCAGCATGCAAAAAGCCACAGTATAACACGTAGAGAGACTGCACAAATGCAACAATACTAATGAAATTGGTATTGTGGGTTTGCTTCCATGTACGTGGAATATTTGTCTACAAAAAAACTAAACTGTTTGCTCTAGTAAATCTTCAAATTAGAGTACGCTATTACACGTATGAACCCGTTTAATTTCATTTACCCCCATTTAAATTAATAGGGAGACAAATTTGCTTTGTTTCGTCGGGGTTGGTGTAATCCCCCCAGCTCCCCTTTGGTATGCTGGCACCCGGATAAGGGGATCTTATCCTGGTTTTGTGATGCGACTTTAAATTCCACAGCGAGAAGAGTTTTTTTTAATCCCTGATGAACCCTAAAATTGTGGGGGGGAAAGGTCGGGTAGCTGGGATTAAGGTGTTTTTTAACGTATTAGTGTTATTGTTGTCTTTAAAGCGGAGCGCCTTTTTCGGGGCAAATCAACAATACTATTGTAATTTGGTATGTGGGTTTTTCAGTGGTTTGTTGGTATATTTGTCTAGAAAAAGTTTCCTATAGCATGTTACAGTTTGCTCTAGATCAGGGATGTCACACTCTAATACACAATGGGCCAAAATTAATAACTCGGACAAAGCTGCGGGCCAAACTTGATATTTTTACTAACCTCACTGCGTCCCGTGGTATTTGCACTGCTTCTTATCTGCTGCATGGCTGGTGTCTCCGTTAGGAGTACCTTGCTGCCTGCAGAGATGCTGGGGCTGAGAAGGAGCTGGAAGGACTAAGGGCCACATGTATGAACCTGTTTAGGTCTAAAACTCACTTTTTTTCCCATAGTAACCTATGGGCAAAAGAGTGAGTCTCACACCTAAACAGGTTCATACATGTGGCCCTAAGTGTTGAGGCTCTGGTCCCTCGTGCTCCCTGTCAGCTCCTCTTTTATCAGTTGTCCTGCTGTCTAAGGTGTTTATCCTGTCCTGTTATTATATTTACTCTATCAGTTCTCTATCTGTAAAACACTAAAATGTAACTTTTATGTATAATAAAAGTAAAGTTTTAGTGTTTTACAGATAGAGAACTGATAGAGTTTAAGTTTGCCTATGGCAAAATAGTAAATATAGTGATCAAAAGTCACTCTCTGTTCTCTTGCGAGATTCCCATTTTTTGGAGACTATGTATCCTGTCCTGTTGTCCCTTCTCTGCTCTATGCAAGGAGTAGAGGCTGAGTGTGAGCAATGTGATGAAAGCTTCTGGCTTCTTCCTCTTCTCCTCTGTGCACTGCCTGGGCCAAATATAACTACACTGCGGGACAGATTTGGCTCACAGGCCTGAGTTTAGCACCACTGCTCTAGATGGATCTCAAAAGTTCAGTATTAGACGTTCTTCCATGGTGTTCGGTCCACTTTGAGCTCCTAGCACCCGGTTTGTTGCGGTTATAAATCTTCTTTCCACGCTGCGTTTTGGGGAATAGGATCACCCTCCTCTTCCCTTGGGATCCTATGGACCTTATTACAACATCTCTTTAAGGGACGTAAGCTATATTATATCATCATTATCTTGCTGTACTTCTGTATTAGTGATACAATTGGCATTCTTTAGGCTTTCTATCCCTGATGAACCCACGTATTTGGTGGGGGAAACGCGTCGGATGTGTGTCACTTTATATTATAGCGTTTGTCTCTAGGTTATTTGATTTATAGGGTGTTTTTGTTTATCACAATTTTTATACTTTGGTATGTTGTTTGTTAGTATAGTCTATTGTTTTTAGTATAGGGTGGTTCCGGTGTAGGGGTCGCCCCTTTCGGGGTGGGCGCTCCTCATACTATAGTTATTTATGTATTTAGAATAGTGTGTTCAAGTAAGGTCTTTGTTGACCCGTTATGGGCCTGTAAGTGTTTTAATTTTATTAATAAAAGTAATTTTTTAGAATATCTGGACCCTAAGCATCAATATTTACTCCAGTAGTTTTTGTAATAGTTCCTCTGATGTTGGGCATTTCTATATTTAGGTGTCTCCTACCTAGGATCTATTAGGAGTTTTTGTGGTTTTCCCACTTTGAGCTCCACATCATCTTGTGTCTTCTTGTCTTTCTGTCTTCTGCTCCACTTCAGTACTTCTATCTTCCATCTTGGTCTGACTACTCTAGCGCCATAAGTGACACTGTGTCCCGTTCTCCACAGACATTACTCCCATCCCTATGTTCCTGACATTGATGGCATCAAGGACTTTCAAGGTGAGAAAAGCTGTTGGATCATTTCTTTTGTACGCCCGCCATATTTATATTGGGGAGTGGGTTCAAAGATGGTCTACAAACATGGTGTAAGGCTAGAGGCATTAAAAGTATCGATGAATAACCCAGGGCATTATTATTCACTCCTGGTACCCGTTGTATATCTCCTTCTCGCTTTAGTCTGGAACAGCACCACTCATATGCACTACAACTCAATATAAGTGAATGGGGCTATCAACAAATAATCCAGGACATCATTATTTGACGCCCACCAATTCGCTTTGTCTCCTTCACAGTTTAGTCAGGAACAGCACCACACATATGGTTGTGGTTGTGACTGTTACTACAGTTCAATACCTATAAGTGAATGGGACTATAGACAAATAATCCAGTAAATAATTATTTGACTCTTGGTACCCTCAGCTGGTACCCCACCAATTACCTGCATCTATCCTCATTTTTGGCCAGTAATAGCACCACACATAAGTTTGTGGCTGTTACTGGTACTACAGTTCAATACCTATAAGTGTATGGGACTATAGACAAATAATCCCGAACATCGTTATTTGACTCCTGGTATTCTAACCGCTTAGCTGTACATCTCCTTCACTGTTTAGTCAGGAACAGCACCACCCATATGGTTGTGGCTGTGCCAGGTACTACAGCTCAGTACCTAGAAGTGAATGGGACTAAGTTGCAGCACCACCCACAGCCAGTTAGGAATATATGTTGTCTAATGCTATGTTTGAAGCTTTGTATGGGAAAAACTATAAATGTTTAAAAAAATGAATCTCAAATTTTAACACCTTAAATCTAAACATTTAATGGTGTCAAAAAGTTTCTCATGAAGTAGGTGTACATGATATGTAATGCATAATTTATGTTCCTTCCTTTACAGGACAAGTGTTCCACAGTCATTTCTACCGCTATCCGGAGGTCTTCTCTTCACGTTCCGTGGTCCTTTTGGGCACCGGGCCCTCGGGTGTAGACATAGGCATGGAACTTTCTGCCCATGCCAAACATGTCACTTTGAGCCACCGTGGTGCACCTCTAAAGTGGACCCCACCAGAAAATGTCTCTGTGGCACCCCCGGTGGTCAAGGCTACTCATAATGCGCTCATTTTTGAGGATGGAACAAAGGTCCAAGCAGACACTTTACTTTTTTGTACTGGTTACAAGTACCACTACCCATTTCTTTTGCCTAGGACCCAAAGAAGGGTTGACGATGGTACCACTAATGGTGAAGTGGTGGAACTGGAGGATATACTGGACTGGGGATTTTTGGAGGGTGAAGATACGGAAGAACCTGACTTAGGGAAAGGTCATCTCCCACCACTCTATAAACACATTATCCATGCCCGATACCCCACCCTCTGCTTCATTGGGGCCTGTAAAATTGTGATCCCATTCCCTCTTGTTCACTGCCAGGCCCAGTTTTTCCTCTTAACACTGGAGGGCAAATGCCCGTTACCACCTCCAGAACAAATGCTTTGTGAGTCCCGCAAAGAGCTTGTAGAACACCGAAATTCTGGACTACCGCTCAAATACCTCCACCGCCTAGGAATGGACCAATGGGCATATAACCAGTGGCTGGCCGACACCGCGGGGTTTGAGCCACTGGCCCCTGTGCTTGCGAAGTTGTATGGAGCAATCAGGAAATTCAGAAGCTTAAACCCTGTGACCTATCGAAAACTCAACTTTAAGATCTTGAACAGGGAGGAGTTTGAGGAGCAGACAAAGGGGGACGAAGTGTAGGGGACGTACTCTAGTAGGACAATGCCACCAATGCCTACCAGCTACTGTAGATCATAGACTCTTTCACCAGCTTCAGTCCATGGGTTTAGGCCCATCTAGATTCCAGTATACCAGTTATGGGACCCATGGGAGTCCTCCTAGCTCAAGTTGGTCTCTGACTACACAGGACTAGTAACGTAATATTAGCACAAAACAAGGTATGTGAAGAGTAATGGGGATAACATCTGGGCAATACAGTGGATACTGCCATTTGGAAACTGGTCCTACCGGGGTCAATGGCCAAGCACCCTCCACAGAAGAAGCCATAGAGAAAAATTTTTAATTCTGCCTTCCATCTGATGCCACCAGAGGGAGCTAAATGTACAGAGATGAAAACAGCTGCTAATGAGAGCACATTCACACTGGACGAAAGCCATAGCAGGAAATCCACAGTTGCAAATCCGCGGCAGATGTTCTGTAATAGCGCGAGGTGCATCGTGTTTTTTTAATAGATTTTTTAGAG
>JAODAL010056028.1:0-23555 GCA_025379985.1 Phyllomedusa bahiana | reverse complement strand
TAAAGGGCCCAAAACAAAATGGCTGCCCCCCATAATCAAAAAACCGGGAAAAAACAGATTTAAAAACCCCCCAATCAGTAGTTTAAAAACATTGTAAAGGAGAAAAAATGTAACAGTGTCTTTTTTTAAAACAACTTTTTAAAAATTGGAAACCCAAAGGGGGGACTTAAAAACCCCAAAACCCCCCAGCTCGGGAAGGCTGATCCCTTTAATCCTTTGGACCCCCGGGGCCTTTGCCCTTTAATCTGACCAAAAAAAGGTTTTCCCTGGGGGGAGCTTTTAAAAATCGAGGCAATAATTAGGAAAATTCACTAAATTTTAAAAAAAAGAAAATTTGAAGTGAAAAAAAAAATAAAAAAAAAAGTCCTGTTCTGGATATGGGGCCTTTTTTTTTTTAAAAAAATTAGGGTACAGTCTGCAAAAAGACTCATGTTTTTCCAAATTTTTAATTTAAAGGAAAGGCCTTTAAAATATCTAGGGGTTATGTATACTAGAATTTTTAAACCTCCCCCGTGGGCCCCAAAGCAACTAAATGTTTTTTCCCGGGGGCCCAATTTGGGCCCCTTGTTTTGATCCCAAGATTTTTTTTGGGATCTCAAAAATTGAAGGAAATAATTAAAAAATTTACTAAAGGGTTTAAAGAAAAAAACCCAATAGAAATACCCCAAAAAAAATTTTTAAAAATATTTTTAAAACGAAAAAATCAGTAAACATTTTACAAGGGAAAAAGATTCTCAAATCCCCCAAAAAAATTTGGTTTAAATTTGAAAGCAAAAGTTTGCTGTGCCCCGGGGGAAATGTTTAATTTTTTGGGGTTAAAAGCCAAGATTTTTAAGTTTTTTTTAAGGGTAATAAAACAAAGGTTTTTGGGGAAAAAGGGGGAGCAGAAAAAAAAACCCCCGGCGCCACCTATTGGAGAAGAAATCCTAAATTCCCTGTTTTTAAATTTCCTTCCCTTGTGAAAAGGATTAAAAACCAAACCATAAATTTAAAAGGGGAAGGGGGAAAAAACTCTTTCCAAAAAAAACGTAAAAAAAAATTTGTTGCACCCTTTTAATTTTTTAAACCGAAACCAAAAAATTCTTTTAGAATTTTTACTTCACAAAATTAAAAACCACTTTTTTACATTGACTGTTTAAAGTTGTTTTAAAAGGGGCTAAATTGTTCCCTCATTTTTGTAGGAGGGGCCCTTGGGTGCAATTTTTTTTTTTTCCTTTTAAACCCACCCAACAACACTTTTGGGAAAAAAAAAAAAAAAAAATTTGGAAAAAAAAGGGGCATTTTTCCCCCCCTTGCCTGGGGAAACCCAAATTTAAATTAAAACCCGCCCCCGATGGAGAAAAAGGAAAACTTTTGAAGACCCCGGGAAAAAATTGTGAAGTTTATACAATGGAGAGACACAGATAAAATTTAATATTTATTTTTTTTTTTAAAAAAAAAAAAAAAAATCAAAAAAATCATTTTTTTTTTTTTAAAAAAACAAAATGTTGGGGTTGTTTTTCATAAGTTATCCCAAAATTATAAAACGGATCACTTTATTCATGTTGTTTTACAGTCAAATTGAAATTTGGTTTCCCCTGACCGGTATTAACTTTTCTTTTCTTTACTCTCCAGTCCTTTTTATATCCTTACCCTTCTTTTTTAGTTCAGAGGGCCTTTAAAATACATTTCAAAATCATGTTTAAATAGAAAAAAAACTGGGACTTTTGAGCTAAAGGAGCACATTAAAGTTGAACAAAAAATAAGGGGTTTGAACGCAAATCCGCAAATACCAGGGCTGATGCCCTTTCCATATAGACAGTCGGTTAATTAAAGGGACACCGATGTTATAGATAACAAGGATCCCCCCATTTACAGCTCCCCCCCCCCCCCCACACGATTTTCCAAAGGGCCAGAGTTGAAAAAACATCCTTAGAAGTAAAAGGGTTTTGCCCCTTTTTACAGGTCCTTGTCCATGAAGGCGTAAAGCATTTTTTCTAAATATGTTAAAGGAGCCCCCAGGGAAGATGGCCACCGCCATAATCTAAAAAGACAACAAATTAAATGATCCACAATCAGTAAATGAAAACAGGGAAAAGAGATAATATGATCATGTTGGTTTTAAAACTTTAAAAAAATTGAAAACAAAATTTTGGGACTTAAACCACAATCCCAGCGGCTGATCCTTATCCATTTGGCCACTGGGCCTTTACCCCTATTCTGGCTAAACTTTTTCCCTGTGGATTTTGTAAAATTGAGGCAATAATTAGGGAAATCACAAATATTAAAAAAAGAAAATTTGAAGGAAAAAAAAAAATTAAAAAATTTTGGCTCAAATAAAATTTTTTTTAAAATGAAGCTTCCCTAAAAATCAGCTTTTCCAAATTGCAGAGGCCTTAAATACAATTTGAATTTATGCATGTTATTACTAAACTTGTAACCCACAACCCCAGTGATGTCCCTTATCCTTTTGGCCATGGGCCTCTGATTTGATAAAAAACCTGTTTTTTTGGATGTAAAATTTGGGGAAAATTTTTTTTTGGGAAAACCAAAATGTTTAAGAAAAAAATAAAGGGGAAAAATATCCCAAAAAAAATAATAATTTTTTAAAGATGAAAGAAAATTTAAAAAATTTTAAAATGGAAGATTCTCAAATCCTGCAAAAAAATTTATTTTGTATGCAAAATGAGTGCTCCAGGGGATGTTTAATTTCTTGGTACATGCCAAGATTTGATTTTTTAGGAATATAACAAAGGTTTTTTGGGAAAAAGGGTGAAGAACTCGCCAGCGCCATTTTTGGATGAGAAATCCTCAATTTTACTGTGAGTAAAACTTGCATGTGAAAGGATTGAAAAAAGACCAGTGAACTTCAAGAGGGGAAGTGGAGATATCCAAAAAAAAGCTCAATAAAAAAATTTGTTGCTTCCCTTAAATTTTTTACCGCAGCCAAAAATTCTTTAGATCTTTACTTTACTAAAAAAAAAACAATTTTTCCACTTGGTTTATTAAAATTGTCTTAAAGGCTGTTGAAAACCTCCGTTTGTAGGATACAAATAATCAAAATTTAAATCACATACAAATGTAGGTCAAAAATTGACCATACAAAAATTGTAATCAAGATTTTGTTGTTTTTATATGAGATAAGAGCCTTTTTGAGCAGGCTCGAAATGCGTAGAGTTTTTTTTTTGTCTTTTGTATTTTGGCTTTTTAATAAAGTTTTATTCAATTGAAGAAATAAAGTGGTTTTTTTACTTTTAAAAATTTTTTTTAGTGCTGGAGGATTTTCCACTTTCGGGAACAAGCGATTTCCTGTTTCTGTGATGTTCTAAAGAGGGAAAACACATTTTGAAATTGAAAAAAGTTTTTTTTTTTAAAAAAGGGAGAAACTTTAAAAACTAATCCAGTAATTGATGTGTTGCTTTTTTCTCAAATTATTATGAAAAACCAAAATTGTTTCAGACCTGAATTTACTCATGATAAATAATGTTTCCACTTCAAGCTACTTCCCAAAACCTTCTCAAAGTCTGGTTGCCCATCGTTTTTGCTGGATAGGCTTTGTCAAGGATCACATTTTTTTTTTAAATTTTTTTTACTTTTTTAATCAATTCCAATTAGTTGTTGGCTGTGCCATTTAGTTATTCATGTTCCCCCAAGACATCCAACCTTAAAACACAAACTGAGTGGGGGAAAATGTGATTGTTTTCTTTTATCAGTCACAAAAAATGTTTTGAAGAAAAAGGGGCTGTCGACCGGGGCAGCCAAAATTTTTTGTTTTTTGCTCCCCCTGTGAGTCAGTAGGCCTCCACGAGCATTTGGGGAAAGGTTGCGTTAGAAAGGGATTGAATTTCTTACCGCTAAAACCCCCTTTTAATTGAAAAAAAAAATATTTTGAAGAAAAGAATAAAAGTGAAGAAATCAAAAGGGAAAGTTTCAAAATGTAAAAAAAAACAATATAAAAAGTTATTTGTCAAGAAAGGGTTTCTACATGGGAAATGCCAAAATTGCAAAATTGTTCAGGTCCTTCTCAGTTTAATAAAGGATTAAGTCATACAGTCCCCAACCTCATATGTTAGGTTACTGGCCCCTTTCCCCACCCTAGTGATAAACATGTTGTTAAACATGGAGGCCTAAAATAAAGGCATATTTATTTTAATCACTAAATATTGAAAAAAAAGAAAAGTTTTGTGATTAAAAAAAAATTAATATTTCTTTTGCAAATGGACATTTTTTTTTTTTTTGGGTTTTAAATTTGTACGTCTGCTTAAAACTTTTGGGGTTTTTTCCTAATCTGACTCAGAGGCCTTAAATACAATATTTAGAATTATGCATGCTAGTATACTACAACTTTTAATAGTAAAAGATCCCTCAAAATTGAAAAACCCAAGTGGGACTTGTACCCACAATTCCGAGGCCATTAGGTCTCTTTTTCTTTGATAGGATAAAAAATTATTTTTCCCTAAAATGTTCAAAATTTTTTGAGGAAAAATTTTAAAGGGAAAATAAATAAATATTTTAGAAAAAAAAAATTTAAAAAAATCCCTTTTAAAAAAAATTGATAACATTCTTTAAAGAAAAAGGAAATTAAAGATGAAACAAGGGGAAGATTTTTAAAATTTCCCCCTTTACTTTTGGGTTTATTTTTATGAAATTTTTAATGATGTGTCCAGAAGATGTTTAAATTTAAACCCAAATTTAAAAAAAATTCCAATTTTTTTAAAAGGGAATTTTAGGAGGGGGCCTTTTAAATTGGGGGGGTTTAGTACGATTTTTTTCGCCCAGCCACCCAAAAAACACGGTTTGGTTTGGAGCGTCTCTGCCCTTGCCTGGGGTAGTCCAATTTATTTTTTATTTATACAAGGTTTTAAAACCCCATTTAAACCATTTTTAAAAAATTATTTATTTATTTTTTAAATGCCTTTAAAGACACAGTATAATGTGAAGATAACACAATTGAATAGTCTCAAAACAAATAATAATTTTGTGTATTTATTCAAATCAATTTTTTTTTTATTTCTTTAAATAAAAAAAAATAATCTTTATATTCAGACTGTTGATATGTCCAGGGTTGTTTTATCATTGGGTACATGCCAAAATTACAAACAATTTTAGGGCACCCGCGTTTAAACTTCTACATATAATTTATTATTTTTAGAGTTGGTGAATTTCCCCAAAAAAAAATTCGATTGGGTTTGCCCTTAGCCAAAATTTCCCCGCAAAATTTTTTTTCGGTCCAAATTACTTTGGGCGAATTGCTTTTAAAAAAACTTTTTCCCGGCTGAAAGGAGCCTGCAGGGTGCTGAAAGAACGTTGTGCCATGTTAAATATGCAGAGGGAGCTTGGTTTGGTTTAAACCCAATGCACTGTTTTGTATGAAAAGCACATGACTGCCGCCGCTCTTAAAATGCTTCACTAAAAAAACCCCCGGGGCCCTTTTTAAGGGGGCCCAAAACTGAAAAAAAAACTGAGGGGGAATGAAACCCAGATAAAGTAATGGCAGCAAACAGCGGAAAAAAAACAGCTGAGGGCTCAGGGGCAACATCAGTGACGGGGGTGGGGGGGTGAGGGCGGAAACCCCACAGCAGCTTTGAGGTAAAGAGAGTGGACAATGCCCATTTTGGAGGGGGGGAAAAAAACAGGAGTGGGCCACAGAGTGGCCAATGAAATTCTGGAGGTGGCAAAAAAAAAGGATTTGGGCCAAAGAGGGGGCCACAGGGGACAGAGTGTGTAGGTTGGGGGTTTGCAGCCACACAGCAGCATGGGGGTAAGACAGTGGCACAATGCCCTTTCCAATGTGGGGGGGAACGGCACCCGCCACTGCAGCAGCAACATGAGGTAGGCGTGGCACAATGACATTTTAGAGGGGGCCCAAAAAAAGTAGTAGGCCCCCAGAGGGGCACAATGACACAGTGTGTGGGGTAAAGCAGGAAGACACAGCGGGCAGCATGAGGTTAGACATTGGCCAATGACATTTGGGGTGGAAAAACGGGGAGTGGGCCACGAGTGGAACAATGACAGAGAGTGGGGGTGATGGCGCAACCCCCATGAGGTCAGAGAGTGGCAAAAATGACATTCGGGAAAGGTGGCAAAAAAAAAAAGGAGTGGGCCCACAGAGGGGCACAATGCCACAGTTTTGTAGGTTCGGCAGCAGCCACCAAGCGGCAGCATGAGGTCAGGACAGTAGCACAATGACATTCTGGAGGTGGAAAAAACGGGGAAGTGGGGCCCAAGAGGGGCACAAGGGGACACAGTGTGTGGGTTTTACAGCGGGCAGCCCCCAGCAGCAGCAGGGAGGTCGGGACAGTGGCACAAGGGCCATTTTTTGGAGGGGGGCCCAAAAAGGGTAGGCCAAGAGTGGCACAAGGGACACAGTGTGTAGGCCCACTGCAGCCCCACAGCAGCAGCTTGAGGTCAACAGGGGGAAACAAGGGAAAAATTCGGGGGGGTGTGAAAAAAACAGTAGTAGGCCACAAAAGTGGCCCAAATGACAGAAAGTGGAGGGGGAGGGGCAGAAACAGAATGAGGCCCATAGAGGGGGGCCACAATGAACGTGTGGAGGTAAATGGAAAGCACCCACCCCCAAAAACATGGGTCGGGACAGGGGCCACAATGATGTGAGGGGGGGTGGGGGGGGGTTTTTGGAAATTACCGGGCCCCTGGTAAAGATGGGGGGTTTGGAAGATGGGAAAAACTGTCAAAAAGGGGTTTTGGGGCATCAGGGGGGGTTTGGGGGCATCAGAATAGTGGCTGAGGCAGGTTTTTTTAAACCCCGGGGACTCATTTCTCAAATTTTTGGGTGGGGTCATGGTGTTTGTAATCTGCCCCAAAGGCTTTGGGGTGTATGGATTTCAAACTGGGGTGGAAAGGTGCTTTTCCAAGGGGGGCCCAAACCACCTGTTGGGTTCCCGGGGTTTCTGTCCGGGTTCCGGGTTGCTGTTGGCAACTGCCCTCCTCACTAGGGGGTAAAGGGGAAGCCGTCATCAGTGATCCAAAACCTAGGTTGCTGCTGATGGGCTGGTACGCCCCTTACCCCCCCCTTCCCCCAAGCACCCGTGGAGTAGTACGGTGAGCGTAAAAAAAACCCCCCGCTCGGGACCTATCGAGGGGGGGACGATGCCGCACATAGGCAGCGGCCAACTGACTACGGGGGAAATTTCCTAAAAATTTTTGATTTTGCCCTCCCTCTCAGCAGCTGGGAAAAAGGCTCCCATTTTGGACCGGTGCGAGGGTCCAAATTTTTGGGGGGGAGAGAAAAGTTTATCCCTCTGCGGATGGTGACCCATTCGGCTGTCCCTTTGCAGGCAAATTTAGCTTTTGCAGGCCTTTTGCAAAAAGTGGGGCTCCGAGGGGGTTCCCCGCCTCCATCTCCACTTTTAAATGCCACGGGGGCTTGCGGGGGCATCTTTCCTGTCTTTTCCCCTCCCATCTACCTCCTCCAGCTGCTCCTGCTCCTCCTTTCCCGTCCCTGGGGTTTGAAAATCCACTCTTTTTACCCCGACAATCTTTGCTCCCTTTTCCAAAATCCTCCCCCCATTTCGTCCCCCCGGACTCATGTGGCCCCGAGATGTTTGTCGCCACCCTTCCAGTCCCCCTGCCCAGACAGATTTTTTTTGATTTGTTCCAGGACTTTAAGCCGTGGAAAAGGGTGTTATGTTTCCCCTAAATCATGACGCTGAAAATAAAGTAACCCCCTTTGAATGGCCCCAACAAACGGAAAGGTTTTCAGCATGAGTGCCCCTGGTTTTTTACATTTAAAGTTAAATGGGGGGTACTCTGGGCCGCCTGGTCTCAAAAAATCGTTTTAAAGGCCTTTCTCTGGGTTTATTCAGTCGGTCCCAACATGTGAGGGGTGGAATTCCAACGGGTTTGGGAAAAATCGCATTTTCAGGTGGTTGGGGGAGGCCTTCTTTCCGCTACAACCGAGAAGGGGGGTTCCTGGCTTTGTAGGTATGGTGAAGTGCAGCACAGTTTTTTGGGGCCCTTTTTTAGAATGTTCTGAAGATTGGTGGAAAAACTTTCAGGAACCTTTTCACAACCAAAAATTAAAACCAAAGCGCCATGCGGGGCAAAGGGGCCCTCCCTCCTCGGTGCGCGCGGACACCATGTTACTCCCATTGTTCCGGGCCCCCATGGTTCCGATTTGCCCGTTGGGACGGAGAAATCCACACAAAGAAATTTTTTGCTGCATTTACGCGGCAGTTCCTCCCCTGTGTGACTTCGTTCGCCGAGGCAAGCCAGGTATAGAAATGCGTGACAAAGCTGTGCCAAAACTTTTGGTATGATGGAGTTGTACTTGTGGGCTGAGATGGTGGTGGTGGTGGAGGGAAGAGGGGACATTGCCCCGGGGGGGGGGGCCGCCCGTTTGACAAAAGTTTGGGGGAAAGCGCCCCAAACTTTGTCCAAGTTGTTGGGGGTGCCCGGGCAGGGAAAAAACATTCACCCGTGGGCCCTTAAAAGGGTGTAGGCCCCGACCCTTAGTTAAAAGCTCAGCGGGCCGCGCTGCCCTGCACCTTGGAACAAAAAGGGGAAAACTCAAGGGGCCCGGCCAAAAATTTTGTTCTCATATTTATTAAGTGCTTGTACTGCCTTTTTGGGAAAAGGGAAAATTAAAGGTTTGGGGAAAATCTCCCTCTCGGCTCGGGGCAAGCCAAATTTGTTCTCTGGGGCGGTGAGAGTTCTCCTTTTTTAAAGGGAGGGACTGGGAAATTTCCAACAATTGGGGGCAGGGAGGACGGTCGGCTTCTGCACCTTTTGGGGTGGTTGGCGCATTCTGTTGTCTCTTTTCAAAACGCCCCTTTTGAACGACTGCTGGGACCCTGGTAGCGGGGAGCGGAGCTTTTGGAGGGGGAGGGTGATGGAAAAAAAAGGGAAAAAGGGTTTCCCCTTTTGCAAAGGGGGGGGGGGAGCCTTGAAAGGTGCAATGGCTTTCTTTCCCCCTGGGCGTGTGCTGGGGTGTTGCTGCGCGGCCCAAAATGGACCCCCAAATCTGAGCCCCGTTTCTCCCAGGCCCGGAGGGGGCGCTGCATGTGGTTTACGCTGGGGCCCTGGGCCAAAATTTTTCTCCCGGGCCACGCTTCACTTTCTGCCCACAGATTCTAATATACCCTATTCGGCTCCCCCGGTGTCTTAGCAAAGAACTGCCACGCGCGAGTTTTGATTTTACCATCACGCCCCGCATGAGGATACTCCCCGCTGCCTCGCGACCCCCCTGTCCCTATTTCTTGGACCAGGAAGGGGGTTTTTTTTTTTACCCCAGGGGCTGCTTGGCTCCCCCTCCATTTGCTATACCCTGCTGACTTATGGCCACAAACCATTGCTGGCTGCGCCGCTCCCCTAAACACGCAACTGACGCTTCTCCTAATGCAAAGCCCTTGCCTCACCTGGCCCCCAAGTGGGTCGGCTAATCATCATCTATTTGGTTTCATCTCACTGCTGTCCTCACACCAGTCGGGTATGCAGACCTCCCAGCCACTTCCACACTATACTTTGCCGCCTCTGCAAAAAAGCAGGGATATTGCCCCTTTTCTTCGCTGCAAGTAGCTGCTGACTGCCTCCTAAAATTGTTCATCCTCGTATATAGGGGCCCTGAGCCCGACCCTAGTAGATCTTGGTGGGGGAATCGGATGGGACAAAGGCGGGTTGGGCGGGTGAGGGCCGGCCCCCGCTCCCGGGGCCCCAGCCAAAAAGGGGTTGTTTTGATTTTCCCCCCGACTCTTGGCTGGGTTGTAGATGTCTTGGGAGGAATGGTGATTAGTAACCCAAAACAAGAACCCTTGGGGTTGCTGGTCAGCACCGGCCGCTAGATGACAGTGGCAGTTGTGGCTCCCGAGTGACCCCTCCCGCGACCCCCCCTTTGCGTGCTGAAAACCTGGGCCTGCCCAGGAATTTTTGTGCCATCCAATCGCAGGGAAGAGCCTCCCACCTCTCTTTGAATACTGTTTGTTCTAAAAATGTACAGCATTTTTGTCAGGGACCCCCCTGCGAACTGTCCCGGGTCGCGGCGCCCCCTCCCCCCTGCCCCAGCGGGCCCCTGCCCCGCACGTCGGGTTTGGGGGTCGTCTTTGCCTGCCCCAGCCGGCTTTTCACTTACCCCCACGCCCCTGCTCACCTGTCTTCAGTTCCGGCGCGTGGCCCCGCCCCTAGGGCCCGTTGGGCCCCGGCTGTTTGAAATTTAAAAAGGGGGCAGTGCCCCGTAATTGTTTGTGGCTTGCCCCCTTTTTAAAAACCCGGCCTCTTCCTGCCGGCCCTCCCCGGGACCCTTTGGGTGATTTTCCCAGGTGAAAGTGTTCCAGAGCGTTCCTGTCTTGCCCTTACGTTTACCGACTCTCTGCTTCCCTTTTACCGTCACGGCCCTTTCCCATCTCCCCTGACCTCCTGCTTGTTAAACCCGTTACGAACCAGAGCCGCCTGCCTGCCCTCTTTCCTGTCCCCGACTTAAAGCTGCCTGCCGATCCTGTACCTTGCCTTGGCCGCCACGCAGGGAGCCCCGCCAGTAATGACCTGGGTGGACTCCCGCCGCAGCAAGACCTCCCGCTTTGCGGCGGGCCTGGTGAATCCGGGAACCCACTTAGATTTTATCCCCCTGGTGGGGGGTTTAGCACCCTCCGGGGTGGTCAGTGGATCCACCTTTACCGTAACACACTGTTTAATGAAGATATCTGTATTGTAAATCACACCCTGTATTTGACTCCAAATAAAACCCATAACAAGCCTTGGGTTTTCCCTTGGATAAAAAATTTGCGCTCCCGCCGCGCAAGCCCCCCCGCTTTGCGGCAGGCTCTGTGTACCGGACCCACTTAGATTCCACCCCATGGTTGGGACGTCATTCCTGCGGGGGTCCAGTGGATTACCTCCTACCGTAACAGTAGGAACCCGGGCCCCCTGGATCCCGCCAAGGGGGCCTTTACCCAGCCTGGCGGATCGACAACCGTTGTTGCTCGCCAGTCTCAGAAACTGGGTCAACGGGCGCAGAACTCACTCAGCATCCACCATTTTTGCAGCAATCGCACCGTCCAGCGCAGCAGCCTTCGCCAGCTCCAGCGGTTGTACCTGCCTCAAAGGTTCTGGTGGCTTTTTCGGGGGCCCAAAACTTTGCCTGTCGCCCCCGTCCAAGTTCACAAGCCCGAAAACTCTGGGGGGGGTTCATCACCCAAAATGTTTCTATCCCCGTGGAGCTGATACCCGTCAGTTCCGTCTGAACGTGCGAAGGTGGCGTTCGTGGGTCGCCTCCTCTCCGGGAGGCCCGGCATGGGCGAACCCCTGTGGGACAGAGACGATCCTGAGGGCGGATCTACAGTCGTTCCTCAGGGGTTTCCCCGAACGTCTTCGGGGAACCAGCCGTGCACCCTCCGCTGAGCAACCCCCCTAAATTACCCAGGGAATCTGTCTGTGGGAGACTACGCGGTACAATTCCTCCCTTTTCCCCTTTAAAACTGCATGGAACGAGGCTGCTCTTTTGTGCTACCTTCAAGAAAGGGCTCTCTAGTGATTTAAAAGAGTTTTGGCCCGTAGAGACCCCCCGCTTCCCTCACGACTTGATCCGGTTAGCTCCCCGCATTGATGTATGCTTCCTTAAAGGGGGAAAAATTTCGGCAAGAGCGTCAGTCAGCCCAACCCCCCGGTTTCCTCCCCTGGCACCGGTTTTCCCAGGGCCCCCTGCGCCACGCCCCCAACCTCCACCGGGGACCCCTGAAAATTTGATGGTTCGCTCCCTGACAAGAGTTGGCCCAGGCGGAAAAGGAAATGTGCCTCTACTTTGGGCCCACCCCAGGCATTTTTCGGGGAATTCCCCCAAGGTCCCAAGCCTGCGGGAAACTTCCCGCACCTAGGATCTGTGGGAGAGGCATTCCTAGGTGCAACCTCCTCCCCCCCGGGCCTTTTTAAATCCCTGGCAGGTCGTGTCAGGACGGGCTCACTTTTCCAAGTTCCGGCGCCCGATGGTACGTTGGAAAAACGTTTGTCATCTCGCCCCGTCAGGGGGGAGCTATTTAGCGGGACACCTCCATTTGGTCACCAAGCCCTTTCCCTCCACAGGGGGCGCTACGTGTTCCTCGCCCCTCGTCGGCGGTTCTTTCGGACTCCCATGGCTGCGGCCCTCTCCTACCCCTGGAGGGTCTACTGGGAGGTGATTCTTGGGGCCCCCAACTGTCGGGGCGCTGTTTGGTGGACCTCGCCCGGTGCTTTCCTGCTCTCGCTCAACCCCAGGGGGTCGCTGCCCGGGCTGCCCCCCGAATACCTGGGTAGCCGATGTGGTCTCTGAGAGACAACCCGAGAGTTGCCTCCGCATCGTCCATACGTTCCCCAATCGACTTATTGCCAGGCACCACCCTCCCGGGGCCCGGGGGTCTACCAACTGTGGGTTTCCTGAAAACCAAGCCATGCCCCGGTACATCCGGAGAATCTCAGGCGGGGGTTTTTCCCAAGCCCCTGGGGTTTTTTTTCGTAAAGAAAAAGGAGGTACCTTCCCTGCCCCCCCCTGAACAAGATAGGGTTTGAAAAAACCGTTACCCATGCCTTTGACCCGGGAACTGTTTGCCCACCGCAGGGCAAAGATCTTCTTAATTTGGATCTAGAGGGGCCTAAAAATTTGGGCCCCCAAATTTCGCAAGGGCGTAAATGAAAATGGCCTTCAACCCCGGGGACGGGTTTTTTGAGTCCCTGGTATGCCCTTCGGCTGTGCATGCTCCTGCCGTCTTTCGGGAGTAGTGAATGACGTCTTCGGGGGCCCTCCTCCCCCTGCGTGGTGGTCTCCCTTGAGACACCTGGGTTCTCTCCTGACCTCGAGACCCACCCCAGCCATGTTCGCAGGGCTGAATGTCTCCGGGAAAAAAACCTGTCGCCCAAACTGGAGAAGTGCATCTTTCCCTCGACACCTTCCCTTTTGGGGTACGTCATCCCCGACCCGGCCTACGGAGGTCCCGCAAAAAATTCTGCCGTGTTGCAGTGGCCCCGCCCAGTCGGCTACGGGCTATCCCCCGATTCTTGGGCCTCTGCAACACTATCCCAGTTCATCCCTCACTTCTCTACGCTGGGGGCCAGTAGAGCTTCAAAGAAAAAAAGGCCAAACCACGCGCTGGCCGGTTTTGAAGCCGAGGAGGCATTTTCGAAACTCAAATCCGCCTTTCTACGGCCCCCTATCCCTTCACGTCCCGGGTTCTACAAAACCTTCACATGGGGGGTAATGCCTCCTCTGTCGGACCCAAGATTCTTACGCAAAAAGGGCCCACGGGAAGACTGTAACGTGGGCTTCTTCTCCAAGCCCTTTCTTGCCCGGGGGAATTACACGATTGGCGACCGGGGGGCTACTAGCCTAAAATTGGCGCTGGGGAATGGCGTTACTGCTGGAGGGGGGCCCCCTTTTTCCCATCCGCATCTATTCGACCACAAGAACCTCCCAAAATTCGACGGTTACGACTTACCCCAGCCAGGGTAGGTGGGCGCTCTTTTCTCTGGTTCGATTTTCAGTCCACTTCAGGCCAACGGGAGAATTGAGAGCTGACGCCCTTCTGTGCCTCCCCACGTGGTGGGTGAGGATACTTCTCCTGAGCACATAATCCCCCAGAGCGCCTCATCCGGCAGCGCCAGTGGACCTCCCGGAAGGTTCCTCCGGGGAAAGGGTTATTGCGACCTCTCTCCCCAGCGTATCTTAAAATGGGGACATTGGTGGCTGGGATCCCGCCCAAGGACCTTCCCCCCTGATATCCCGTTTTTATTGGGGGCCTGAGCTTGAAAGGGGGATTAAGGACTTGTTTCGTCTTGTGACTCCTGCGCCCCAAAAGCGCCACGTCAAACCGGGCAGGGCCCATTAGCCCCTCCCCCTTCCAACTCAACCTTGGTCCAACATTTTCCCGGACTTTGTAAAAAAACCCCCCCTCCATCGTCTGGCAACACCTTATTTGGGTGATAACGGGCCGCTTCTCCAAGATGGCGATTTTGCCATTGCCAGGTCTGCCTCTGCCTCCCACCGGGGGAGCTATTTTTCCTTTAGTGTTTCCGGGGTGCTGGACTCCCCCAGCAAATTGCTCAGACCGGGGGGGTTTAATTTTTCTCCCTTTTTTCGAGCCCTGTGCAAACAACTTAGGTTTAAACTCGACTTCCCTTGCCCTTCACCCACAGCGAAAAGGCCAGGTGGAGAGGGGCAACCGGTCTTGGGGATGTTACCTCCCCACTTCATCTCGGGACGTCAAGATGATTGGTCCAATTGCTGCTGGGGGAGTTTTCGTATAACTCCCTTGAGTCCGGTTTCCGCGGGGCTCTTCCCTTTTCATCGTGTTTTGGGCCCGCATCCCCGCCCTCCTCTTCCCCGGGGAACCCCTTGGGTTCCGGAGCGGAACCCCTGGTTCAAGACATAAGACCTCTGGTCCCAGACCCTCAGTCGTGCTCCCGCTTCCGAATGCATGAGGACCAAAACAGATAAAAAAGAATCCCTCCTCGGTCTTCCCCAGGGGAAAGGTGTGGCTCTCTTAGATAATCCGCTAAAAATGCCTTCACTAAACTGGGACCCCGTTTCTGGGACCCTTCGAGGGGCATCAGCCGCATCAACCCGGGGGTTTATACAAACTCCGGTCCCCCCTACGTGAGAAACCCCCAACCGTTTCACGTCTCCTTACTGAAAAACCCCCGGGCCTTAACGTTTTTCCCAGAAGGAGTTTATCCCCCGTCGTGGCTGGAGCCCCCAAAGTCTTCGAGGTCAAAGAAAGACCTGGGAGGAAACAAAGGGGAAAAGGGGAAAATAGGGGAAAACGATACTTCTGGTGGACTGGAAGGGGTTCGGGCCCCCCAAAAAAGGGGCTGGGGGCGGAGGAGAAAAAAACCCGAAGTGCCTTTTCCAGAGATTTTTTCCCAAACCAGTAAAAAGATGGGGGCGAAAGGGGGGGGCTAGGGGGGGGGGGGTACTGTCACGGAGCCCCCTTTCGACCACTGTCCCCCCGGGCGAGGCGCCCCATGCCCCGGGTCCCCAACGGAGCCCCCCTCCCCCACGTCGGGTTCAGGGTCCCGTGTCCTGTCCCCCCGGCCACTTCCCGGCCAGCTTGCTCACCTGTCTTAGTTCCCGGCGCGTGGGGTCCCCCCCAGGGCGGCGTGGTCCGGCTGTTTAAATTTAAAGGGGCAGTGCGCCGGGAATTAGTCATTGTCGGGGACTGCTCCTATTTAAGTCCGGCCTCTTCCTGCCCGGCCCCCGCCCGGGTCCTTGGTGTATTTCCCATGGTGAAAGTGTTTTCCCGAGCGTTCCTGTCTTGCTTCCCTGAAAGA
Organism: Phyllomedusa bahiana; assembly: GCA_025379985.1. NCBI lineage: Eukaryota > Metazoa > Chordata > Amphibia > Anura > Hylidae > Phyllomedusa > Phyllomedusa bahiana. Next base: position 8,330 of record JAODAL010056028.1, on the reverse strand, counting down.
CCTTGCTTACTTTTCGTCCACGGACCCTTTCCGCCCCCCCTGACCTCCTGCTTGTCTACCGTCTCGAACCAGAGCCGCCTTCCTGACCTCCTGCCTGTCCCCGACTTCGAGCCTGCCTGCCACCTTACCTTGCCCTTTGGGCCCCCACCCAGGGAGCCCCCCCAGTGGGAGTGACCTGGTGGGCTCCCGCCGCAGCAAGACCATCCCGCTTTGCGGCGGGCTCTGGTGAATACCGGGGCCCCCTTAATTTTACTCCCCCGGTGTGGGCTTACGTCATTCCCGGGTGGGCCAGTGGATCCACCTCCTGCCGTAAACACTGTTTGATGAAGTATTTTTATAGATAAATACACACCCCCGTATTTGACTTCAAATGAACCTAAAAGTTGGGTATTCCTTGGGTTAAAAGCGCTCCACAAATGGGCAGGAAAAATTTACTTGTATATGCCCCTTTTAAAACATTGTATTTTTTCTGAATATAAAGCACAAACAGGCTTAATTAACCCCTTCGGATATGAATTATGTACAGGCAAAAATTTCTTCTTTGGCGGTGAAAAAAAATTTATTTTAATGACCACAAAAGCAGAAAAATGTTAATTAACCCCGGATTAAAAAAAAATGGAAAAAAAAAAAAAGGGAAAAGGGGGGGGGGGGGGGGGGGGGGGGGGAGAAAACACAAAACAAAAAAATTACCCGCTTTTTAGCGTGTTAAAATGGTGTGTTTTTCGGTAAGAAAAAACAGCAAAAAATTTAATTAACCTTCGGTTTAAAATTATGGGACAAAAAAAAATTTTTCTTTGGCGGGGTTTTAAAAAGAACATTTTTTAGTGACCACCCAAAACAAACAACGCTTAATTAACCCCCGGGTCTAAAATTGCGCAAAAGAAATGACAACCAAAAAATTAAGTAGTATTTGGGTTGTAAAAAAAAGCTTTTTCTTAAAAGAATAAAGGAACAGGGTCAGATAACCCTTGATATTCAATGTGCTGTGACAGATGCATTAAAGTATAGCACTGCACTGGACGCACACTGGACTTCAGTTCCAATACCCCACAAAATCAGAATTAGAACGTAAGAGAAGCAGTCTCTGAGACAAGCTGAGACACCCCACAAAAATCGCTGTATAAAAATGAGTTCTTTAGTATCAGCTATCATAAGCAGCCGTGGTAGCACCTTCCCTAATCAGTACAGTGAGAGCGGTATGAGCTCCCAGCGTCACGCCCAGACTTATATAGTGCGTAGACGTCACAGAATCCAGCCGGTCTCTGATTGGCTTCATCTCTGCACATGTCATGCAGGCTATGCCCTTCTTCCTCCCAGAGTGCTTTGCCCCATGTAAGACCATGTGCTCGCAGCCATATTATCAATCAAAAGCACACTTCGTTCCCGCAAATTACTCCAAACTTCGACTTCGTTCAGAACTGAAGTTTTCCTGAAATTCTAAACGAATTCCACTTCGTTAGAATCAATTCGCCCATCTCTAATTATATTACAGTTAGAATTGGAATCTGGTTTCTGGTTGGATACTAATCTTTTTTTCCCTACAACTTACAATCCTGCTTCCATCCTCATGTCTTTATATCTTAATTCAGAGGCCTTAAATTAAAATTTCAGAATGATGATCAAGAGAAATAAACTGGGACTTTTGATACAAAAGGCAACAGGTAAAAATTAAACGACCCAGGTGGAACTCGAACCCACAATCCCCAGCTCCGGAGGCTGATGCCTTATCCATTAGGCCACTGGGCCTCTCATGCTGTCATTCAACATGTTTTTTGGATACTTTAAATTGAGGAAATAATTATGGAATCACTAAATGTTTAAGAAGAAAAAAATAGAAATATCCCCAAAAAATATGTATAATATTTTTAAAGACAAAAGATAATGTAAAATTGTTACATTGGAAGATTTTCAAATTAGGCCGTGTTCACACAGCTTATTCCCGACGGATTTGTGAGCCGTATTGAGCGCACAAATCCGCCGTGAATAAGGGGCGGGATGGGGGCGGGGCCGGAGCGCGGCGGGGGCGCCGCTCCCGGCCCTATAGACAATGCATTGTTTACGGCGCGTCCGCGCCGTAAATAATGTGCATGTCACTTTCTCCCCCCGCGGCGGATTCGCCGAGCGGGGAGGAGCGACGGATTCCACTGTTCTCAATGAGAACAGTGGATTACCGTAATTGCTGCCGCGGATTGGCGCCGTACTGAAGCGCAAATCCGGCGCGCGAACGGTACTGGTGCCAATACGCGTGTGCAGAATAAGAGCCGTAGTTGAACCCACAATTCACAGCTCCAGAGCCTGTTATTCATCTTTAGTTACTTAGGTACTTTAAAAGTTCAAGAGAAAGATGTAGACCCATTTAAAAAAAAAAAAACCTCAATAATAAATTTGTTGCTTCTCCTTAAAGTTTTATCGCAGTCAAAAATTCTTTTAGATCTTTACTTCACTAATAATAAAAATTTTTCCACATTGAGCTGATTAAAATTGTCTTAAAGGCCACGCCCCAGCAACTGATGCCTTATCCATTAGGCCAATGGGCCTCTCAATTTGATGCCAACCATGATTTTATTTGATGCTCTAAATTGAGGAATTAATTATGGAATCACTAAATGTTTAAGAAGAAAATAATAGAAATATCCCCAAAAATATTTATAATATTTTTAAAAACAAAAGATAATGTAAACATTTTACAATGGAAGATTCTCAAATCCTTCAATAAATTAGTTTATTTGTATGCAAAATGATGATGCGTCCAGGGGATGTTTAATTACTTGGTACATGCCACTATTAGAAGCGTTTTTAGATAATTTTTGGGAAAGAGCTGAAGAACTCGCCGGCGCCATCTATTGGATGTAGAAATCCTCATTTCACATATGAGTGAGTCTTGCAATGTGAAAAGGATTGAAACCAGTCCAGTGACGTTCAAGAGGAAGATGGAAACTCAATACTCAATAATAAATTTGTTGCTTCTCCTTAAATTTTTACCGCAGTCAAAAATTCTTTTATATCTGTACTTCACTAATAATAATCAATTTTCCACATTGAGTTGATTAAAATTGTCTTAAAGGCCGATTGATCCATCAATGTTGCAGGATACAAATAATTTATTGTAACCCACATACAAATGTGGGTTACAATAAATTGATTCCATACAAATTGTAATCAAGATATGTAGTTATGATGATCTTGATGACTAAGAGCCTTTTTGAGCAGGCTCGAAATGTGTGAACATGTGTTTGTTTGTCTTTTGTATTTTGGCTTTTTAATTATGTTTTATTCAATATGAGGAAATAAAGTGAGTTTTTGCGTATTGGAGGATTTTCCACGTTCGGGAACAAGTAATTACATGTATACTGTGCATGTTCTAAAGAGAGGAACACATTTTTGAAACACAAAATGTTTTTTTTTTTTTAAATGGAGAAACTCTAAAAAAATAATCCCAATAATTGTTGTGTTGCTTTTTCTCAAATTATTATGAAAACCTATAATTGTTTCAGACCTGTGATTTACTTATGAGAAATAATGTTCCACTTTAAGCTACTTCCAACTTTCTTAAAATCTGGTTGACCCTTTGCTGGATGAGGCTTTGTCAAGGACCATCTTTTTTTTTATTTACATTTTTTAAATTTTTAATCAAATCCAATTATTTTGTTGGCCTTGCCATTGAGTTGATATCATATTCCCGAAGACATCCAACCTTATTTCACAACTGAGTTGCTTTCTTTAATCAGCCAACAACACATGTTTGATTGGAGCGGCTCTGCTCTTCACCGGGGCAGCCAAATTTATTGTTTCTGCCCAATTTATTGTTTCTGCCACACCTGTGAGTCATTGAGGCCATCCCATAGAGCATTAAGGAAAGGTTGCTGTTAGAAGATGATTGAACTTGCTTACCGCTAAAACCCTATGAAATTGTAAAAAACAATATTTTTGAAGAAAGAGAATAATGTGAACATAATACAAATGAAGAGTCTCTAAATCTAAAAAAAAACATATATAAAATGTTAATTTGTGAAGTAGGTGTTTCATCACATGGTACATGCCAAAATTGTTCAGGACCCTCTCAGTTTGATAAGGGATACTTTACACTGCAGTCTGAATTGGAATATGGTTCTTAACTGGATTTCAACAATTTTTTTTTGCTTTAATTTACAATCCTGCTTATAACCTCACGCTCTTTCAAACCTGACACTAAAGTCTTAAACTGAAATTTTAGAAACAAATTTCTCATTATGTTCCAAAACCTTTTACACCAAAGCTGCCTTTTTACAAGTGATCAACCCAGGTGGAGTTTGAACCCACACTCCCCACCACCTATTAGGCCACTTGGCCCAGGTTATGCAAAGCCTCTTTAGCATATGTTCTTTGGATTCTCTGAATGAAGAAAATAAATGTGAATTTACAAAATATTTAAGAAAAAATATCTCTAATTAAATTTTTTTTTTTTTTTTTAACCCGATGAGTGTTTTATTGAACTTTTATAGCAGCCTGAACTATTTTATGCCTGGACATTACTAGTGATAAGCAATGTACTGCAACGCTGTGGGTCCAACTCTCTCAAGACCGGTTGACAGATCATCTTTGAAGTATGGTCCCTGTCATGGATGAATTTTTTAATTTGACATTTTCTACTTTTTTTTCATTAAGGTGCGGGCTGCTTTAACATTGGCATCCAACCCTATACAATAAAAGAGCATGTAAATTTTTATTATTGGGTCAGCCCAATTTAATCATTTGTGCCCCACATGCCAGTCAGTGAAATGATCAAATGGAGCATCTAGAAAGGAATACTGTTAGAAGGTGATTGAAGATGCTTCCTGCTAAAAGTATAAGTCATTTTATTGATTTTTTTTTAAAATTTATTTTATTAAATACTCTAACAACACACTGATAATGACAATACAGTATTACATAATATGCATAATACACATTTTCCAGAAAAAAATTGCAACAAAAAAAAAAAAAATTGCAACAGACAGGGTATCAGAATTTTTAGAGCTATAACAGTGTTCCACATAACAGTCTTACCACAAAACATTTGACTTTATGTTGCGTGGGGTAATATCATCATGAAAGCAGTATTTTGCAGCACAATGAGATACTTTCCCATACCCTAAGAGTGTGGCTGTGGAATGAAAAAGTATCCTGGAAAGGATTGCTTATCAGTAGGTATCATATATGTAAGCGGTTAAGTATTATTTTAAAACAAACAAAACCAAATCAAAACTACTTAAACACAAGAACTAGAACTGGCCGGAGCAAAGAATTTCCCTCCCTGACTAAACTGCATTAAACACTGTTAAGCAAACCTGGGGAAAGGAGGACGGCAGGAGGAAAGAGCGGAAGGGCACAAGGAGAAAGGCGAACACCCCGATAATCTATCTAGAATTTAAGATCAAACCTAGTGTTCACTCCCTCATGGTTCAGGTCTTTCTGTCTCCTGGCTAGCCTCAGGTGCATGGTCCTGTGGACACAGTCTACCCAGGGTGCCCATATGAGCTTCCATCGAATACCAACTAGTACATTGAAATATGTCTATTAGCTTTTTTATTTCGGTTGGCGAATAAAATCTCTCCAAAAACATCCTCCATTTGCCAAAGAAATTCTTTGCCATCGCCTCTTTATGACGTTCCGTGTATATCTGGTCGGCTATCGCATATTTTTTTGTCTGCTCTATTACCATATCTATAGTTGGTGGTTCCGACTCTAACCATTTAGTCAGCAAGCACCTCTTGGCAACCAGGAGAATGATATGTATGATAGCTGGAAGATTTTGTTCCCCCTGCGCTTCCCTGCACCTCACAGACGGCTCCTGACCATTAAGCAAGAAGACAATCGGCGACATAGGGATACCTCTTTTCCATAAAGACGCTACAAGATTTCCTACTTCAGACCAGAAGATCTGTACTTTAGAGCAGGTCCAAAGACTATGGTATAAGTTGGCCCTTGGTTCATCACACTTTGGGCAGGATGTGAGTCTGTCCGGGAAACTCGTCGAGGGGGGGATATCGAATGCATATATCGCGGCATGCACTATTTTAAAGTATGTTTCCCTTTATTAATTTTTTGAAAAAATGTTTTAGAAGACAGAAAATATTGTGAAAGTAATCCAATGGAAGACTGTGAAATTCACTAAGGCTCCGTACACGCGACAAGTATTTCAATTCAGAATCCATGTGGATTCCAACTTGAAATACTCGTCTAAAATCAATAGTAAATCATCCCTCAATAGAATATTTGTGTTGTGGTTCCCATAATGCGCATTTTGTCAGTTGGCTTTTAAGAGTAAAAAAAACTTAGAACATTTCCTTTCTTCTGTCGTATTTCACGTGCAGATCCGCATCCAAAACCCCATTAATATGATTGGGACTCGTTTTATGACTGTAAATCTGCTAGAATCAGCTGTAAAAAAAAATAACTTAAATTCCACATGAAATACTAGTTGAAAACCGTGCCATCCAATGAGAATCTGACAAGTAAATTTTATGCGTTTTCTGGATATACCATAATATAAATTTATATATATAAACCCTAGAAAAGTATCCAGGCTCTTTTTGAACTTTGTTATTGAATTCACCATGACAAGTTCCTCTGGCAGCGAGTTCCACAGTCTCACTGCTCTTACAGTAAAGAATCCCTTTCTATGTTTATGTAGAAACCTTCTTTCCTCTAGACGTAGGGAACACCTCCTTGTTCTAGATACAGTCCCGGGTATAAATAGATCTTGGGAGAGATCTCTATATTGACCTTTAATATATTTAACCCAAAGGGGACCCGCCTGTTTTTACCTTCCTGACCAGCCGTTTTTTTGAAATCTGGCATTGTCACTTTATGTGAGAATAACTTTTTGACAGTTTTACCTATCCATTGTGATTCAGAGGATTGTTTTCTCGTGCCCACATTGTGTTTTAAGTTAGTAAAAAAATTTTGATCCATACAATCCTTGCTTGTTTGTGAAAAAATATCAAAATTTCATGAAAAATTTTGGAAAAATTTGTCATTTTGAAAGTTCCAAATTTCTGTGTGCAAAAGATAATTATTCACCACAAAATGTTTAAAAACTAACATCTAATATGTCTACTTATATGGTTGGCTCAATTTTTAATGTTTTTTTTTTATTTTTACGACATTAGAGGGCTTAAAAATGTAGAAGTAATTTCTTACATTTTCAAAAAAAATTTGCAATATACTTTTTTTTTAGGGACCAGTCCAGTTCTGACGGGGCCCTTTGAGGGGCCTGCATGTTAGATACCCCCATAAATGACTCCATCTAAGAAAACTAGAACCCTTGAAGTATTTACAACAGTGTTTAGGAAGTTTGAAAAACCCCTTTAGGTATTTCACAGAAATTAAAGCAAAGTGGAGGTGAAATGTCAAAATTTCACTATTTTTGCAGATTTTCAATATTTATCCATTATTCACTGGAATACGGTAAATGTGACAAGGTAAATGGCAACATAATATATCAATTTTCCCCCCGGTCTTTCCGTTTTTTTTGAGATATCCCATATGTGGCCCTAGTGCATTATTTGGCTCAACCATAAGCCCCAGAATAGGAGGAGCACCTACTGGACTCTGGGGTCTTCATTTTCAATACGATTTTTATTTAGGTGGGCCCTTTTAGGTTTGAGGACACCCTAAGGTGCTAAAACTTAATAAACACCCCTAAAAGACCCCTTTTTGGAAATACACCCCTTAAGGAATTATTCCCGGGGGTCAGTGAGTATATAGACCCCACAGGTGATTCACAATTTTTTTTTTAGCATTAGGCTGTGAAAATTAAAAAAAAATGTTTTCCAATAATCTGCAATTTTAGCTTAAAATGTTTCATATTTACATGGAATCCTGGAAAAAAGAACCCCAAAATTTTGTTACGCACGTTCTTCCAAGTTCGGCAATACCCTACATGTGGGTGTAAACTGCTGTTTGGGCGCCCCTAGCAGGGCGTATAAGGGAGGGAGCGCTATTTGGCTTTTGAAACGCAGATTTTGGTGGGGCCATGTCGCATTTACAAAGCCCCCAAAGTAGCAGAACAGGTGAAACCTTCCAGAAGTGGCCCCATTTTGGATTCAACACCCCTCAGGGATCTCATCTAGGGATGTATTCTGCATTTTGGGCACACTTGTGTTCCATAGTTTTTTTTAGCATTGGGCCATGAAAATGGGGGTAAAATAACACCATTCTGCCATTATTTTTTGGGTTTCAATTTTACAGCGTTCGCCGTGCCAGTGTAAATGAAAGGATAACTTTACTAGGAGGTCCCGGGGTAAGTTACATTGATATAGATTTTTTATAGTTTTTCTTTTTTTACTTTACACAATAGAAAAAATGTC
>JAODAL010056027.1:0-23557 GCA_025379985.1 Phyllomedusa bahiana | reverse complement strand
GCCTGGGCCTTCCTTGAGAAAGCTCTGATTCACCCGATATCATATCCCGCCTTTACCGAAAACCCATAAGTAGGGGAAGAACCTTAGGGGGTTTAAACCACCCCCAAACTGTTAGTCACATGCAGGAATCCCATGAGTTAAAATGGAGGCAAATTTGGCCAAAAAGGCCGACAATGCCGGGTTTCCCAACCACGTCACCCCCTCTGTCTCCCCCCCTCCTCCTCCGCCCCCCCAAGCGTTCCTCAGTCCCTGTCTCTCGAGTCATGATAGGGATAGCCCCCGCTTCAGCCTCCCCCTGCCCGAGTACCCAGCCCCAAACGGACCCATCCTCCCCTTCTCCTTCCGCCGTTGACAAACCCTGCCCTGCAGTGGCAGTTAGCGCCAGCTTCTTTTTTCCGGTTTGGGAGCAGAAAAAAAACACTTTAACCCAAAAACCATCCAAAGCCAAAAGCCGGTTTGTCGGCTTTGCCGCTTTTGGCCGGAAAGTTCCCTTTTGCGGTGGACACGTGGGTTCCCCCGTCATGGCCCTTGCTCCCCCAATACAGATCCCGAGCAGGCATTTTTTCCAAAAAAAAGCTGTCCCTCCCCGGGCCCACCCCGTGTCTCTAAAATTTCAAGGCGTTTTTGTCGGGCCGGAAAAGCCCTCTGCCCACGACACAGGCTAGTAAGCACGGCAAGGCGCTTTTCTCTGTGACAGCTCAGGGTGAGTGGGTGGATGTTTGGGGGGTGCGGTGGTTCAGGTCGGCGACGTCTTAAAAAACCACAGGGAGGTGCAGGGTTCTTTCCCCCAGGCCCTTGGGTGGCATCCGTGCCCAGAGAAAAGGCCTTTTAAAAATTATCTTTTTTGGAGCCCCGTCCAAACACAGGTAGGATGTGGACGGCTCCCGAAACGGGGCCCGAGCGGGGTGGTGAAAAGACCCTTGTGCCAGGGAAAGGGGGGTGTGCGATAAGGGCGAAATTTCTGGCCCCCCTTTAAAGATCGGTAGGCTGGGCAACCCCTTCCCTGGCCATGTCGAACCTTTCGTCCAAAAATTTCTAAAGAGTTTCCGGGTTGGATCGCTGGGGAAAGGCTAAAAAGTTGATTTTTGACTTCCGCCATTGACCCGCTTACCCCGGGGCTGGTTGGGGGCCCAGCTCGGCCTCCCCGTAAACCGTCTAATGTTTGACGTGGCAACATGCGGGAATTCCACCTCAAATGCTCCCTTTGGGCAGCAGCGCAAGCATTCGCAGTATGAGTGACCATGGCCTGAAAGCGCGGTGCGGTCCTCGGGGTGTTGACCCACCAAAGATGGAGGCAGGTGAAAGAGTCTGCACCTCCTTTCAGTTTTTGAAAAAGCCCCCAAAATGGTCAGTGGGGTCCCTTGTCAGCATGACCATTGTGGTGATCTTAGTTCTGGAACGTGTTGGACACTCTGAAACAACAGTTCCCCCATCGACGGGGAGGAGACAGACACAGATGCGGCAGGAGTTTTTCCCTTCCGCAAACCCACAAGGCCCGACAGTTTCTAAATTTTTTGGTCTTCTTAGCGGGGTTTGGGGTCCGGGGCTAGTGCAAGGCAGCGCCGCTTAAGGGTGCATCATCTGAGCAAGTCAGGGCTGGTTGAAAGCTGTGCCCGGGGGAAGCGGAGGGGGGGAAGAGGGGAGGAGGGTTTTTCCTTGACACCGACTTTACCGGTCCCTGCCTTGGAAAAGGTTGGCCGGAAATTTTGGGGGGGAGGAGATGAGGAAAGATCGTTTTCTATGGCCTCGACCCCAGGTTGGGGAAAACAAAAGGGTCATTCTCCTTGGTGCTTTGGTGCTCAAATTTTTCCAAAAATGATCCTGCATTAAGGCCATCAAAATGAACAAAAAGTTTCTGGGTGGACCCCTCCCGGTCCCCCGGGACCAAAAAAAAAATCGCCTTTCCTTCCCCCCACCCCAAAAAGAGAGTAAAAAGCAGGAAATGGAGCCTTGCTGATGATAACTGGAGACATTGTTGCGTCTGCTTCTTTTTCTTCAAATTTACGGTGGAAAAACATCGGGCGTGACAGCGTAGAGTGCCAAAAGCCGTGTGGGCCCAAGGAAGCAGGCAAGGTGGCAGAACCCTAATGGGTGACCTCTGGCAATCTTTATTTACCCCCACAAACGCATGCAATGCAGGGCACACATCCAACACCAGGGGACCAGCTTAAGATATGGTGCCGATATCTGCGGCTCAACACCGATGTTTTTGTATGTGTTCCAGACCCAATAGACTTCTGGGTATCCAAAATGGACGAATGGCCGAACTCGCTGCCACGCCATAGAGGTGTTGCCCTGCCAGCAGCCAGCATCATATCTGAGCGGACCTTCAGCACAGCTGGAGGAGTCATTACAGACAAACGCATCCGGTTTTCCCCACAGAAATGTGGATCGTTTGACTTTCATCAAGTTTGAATCAGGCATGGATCTCTGATGATGTGTGGCCCCCAATTGCCGAGGTCCCCGATTAGTTGCCGGTCTACTTACTTTTCCTCTTCAAACAAAAAATGGTCCTCTTGAAAAATGTTTTTTTTTAAAATGATCATTTCTTGCTGCAATTTTTTTTCTCTTTTCCAACAGTTCATTTTGTGGTTTTGCTGTGAGGAGACTGTTAAAAGACAGAAAGGTTTCGTGACAACCACCGTAATCCATTTACTCACTTTATCTTTAGAAGTTTTGGGCTTTTGTCAATGGTTTTGAGGTCATGTTGCTGGAGATACAGCTATAATTTCAGGGTTTCCATTTGGAACAGAAATGTGGCTTTTTAAGTGGCATTTCTCCCTCAAATTTTAAACAGTGGCTGAGAAGGGCAATTTTTATAATTTTTTGGGTCATGCTGCTTTGAAATGCAGCAAAAACTACAGGTCCCCATTATAAAAGAAATATTGTTTTCTAAAAAGACATTTGTTCTTCACAAATTTTCCAAAGAAGTGGGTTTAAGGGTCATGCTTTGAATTTTTGGGGGCATTTTGCTGTGACATGCAGCTATACTACAGGTCCTATTATAAAAAATGTTGTTTCTAACAGACATGTGTTCTTCACACTTGTCCAAAGTGGCCCCAACGGTCATGCTTTGAATTGTTGGGGGCAATTTTGCTTTGGACATGCAGCTATACTACGGGGCCTATTATAAAAAAAAATGTTGTTTCTTACAGACATTTGTTCTTCACAATTGTCAAAAGTGGCTCAAGGGTCATGCTTTAAATTTTTGGGGGGCATTTTGCTGTGACATGCAGCTATAATCAGGTGCTATTATAAAAAATGTTGTTTCTAACAGACATTTTTTCTTCCCCAATTGTACAAAGTGGCCTAAAGGGGTTTCATGCTTTGATTTTTGGGGGGTATTTTGCTGTGGACATGCAGTGTATCACAGGTTATTATTAAAAAAACGTTTGTTTCTAAAAAGACATTTGTTCTTCCAATTGTCCCCAAGTGGTTCAAGGTATGCTTTGATTTTTGGGGGAATTTTGCTGTGACTTTGCAGCTATACTACAGGTCTATTATAAAAAAATGTTGTTCTAACAGACATTTGTTCTTCAAAATTGTCCAAAGTGGTTAAAGGGTCTGCTTTGAAATTTTTGGGGGCATTTTGCTGTGACATGCAGCTATACTACAGGTCCCCATTATAAAAAATGTTGTTTTAACAGACATTTGTTCTTCACAATTGTCAAAAGTGGCTCATGGGTATCTTTTTTGAATTTTTGGGGGGCATTTTGCAGTGACTTTGCAGCTATACTACAGGTCTATTAAAAAAAAAAATTGTTGTGTCTCACAGACATTTGTTGTTCACAATTGTAAAGATTGGCTAGAGGGTGATGGTGCTGTCAGAAACAGGAATAGGTGGACACTGTTAATGGACACATATTGCAAAATGACTTGTTTTTGCAAGGTCTTTAAATAGCTATCAATCCCTGTATTGAGACAACCATTTAATACAATTAAAAAAAGAGAAACAACTAATGGTGGGATTTCATCCCCATTTTAAAAATGTGTTTTCTAGAATTAAACTACTAAAAAAACTTGCATGTACAAAAAAGTGGTTAAAAAAATTCCTCTGAATTGTAAAGGGAGGTACAGGAAAACTTGACCAGATGTAGGTTATTCAGAGGACCTGGAGTTTTGGAGCACGGACAGAGAACAAAGTACAGAGACAATTTCCTCCAGCACGTTGAGTAAAATGAGAAAAGAATGCCAAGAAAAAAGGGCACCTGGGTGGAACAGGACGTTAACCACCAGTATTTCCAAGTGAAGCTCAATTGGTCCGACTCTACGGAGGGGCAAGCGCTACCCAGGACAGGGACAGTATTTGTCCAGTTGAAACTAAAATGGGTGTTTGAAAAACTCCTTTTTCCGGCACCCTTTTTTAAACTGGGGTCATGCAGGTTTGGGGCTCATGCTGTGGCCCAGGACAGGGATAGTCAATGTCCAGTGAACTAAATGGTGGTTGAAAGACTCCCTTTTTCCGGCACTTTTTAAAACTGGGGTCATGCAGGTTTTGGGGCTCATGCTGTGGCCCAGGACAGGTATAGTCAATGTCCAGTGAAACTAAATGGTGGTTGAAAGACTCCTTTTTCCGGCACTTTTTATCTGGGGTCATGCAGGTTTGGGGGCTCATGCTGTGGCCCAGGACAGGGACAGTCAATGTTAAGTTAAACTAAAATGGTGGTTGAAAGGGCTCCTTTTTCCGGCACTTTTTAATCTGGGGTCATTTCAGGTTTGGGGTCATTGCTGTGGCCAGGACAGGTATAGTCAAAGTCCAGTGAAACTAAAATGGTGGTTGAAAGACTCCTTTTTCCGGGATTTTTAATTGGGGTTCATGCAAAGGGGTTTGGGGCTCATGCTGTGGCCCAGGACAGGGATAGTCAATGTCCAGTGAAAAATAAAATGGTGGTTGAAGACTCCTTTTTCCGGACCCTTTTTAATCTGGGGGGCATGCAGGTTTGGGGCTCATGCTGTGGCCCAGGACAGGTATGTCAATGTCCAGTGAAACTAAAATGGTGGTTGAAAGACTCCTTTTTCCGGCACTTTTTAATCTGCGGTCATGCAGGTTTGGGGCTCATGCTGTGGCGAGGTGGTGTTGTGTATTTATGTAATGAAGGAGATTGTGGCCTAAGGACATCAACTTCCTACATTAAGGTGTGCTTAATTACTAGGCAGCTTGTTTTCCTCTGGCAACGTGGACTCTGAAAAGTAGAAATTTGTTAAAAGTCTTTTATAGGGGATGCATCACTTTTGATTGCTGAGCTATTGAGGCATGATCAAAGTACCAGGAAATGTTTTGTTGCAAATAATGAACAGAGTCGCAACAAACCTGTTGAGAAAAAAAAACAACATAAATTAACTGCCAAAGATTTTAGAGTAGTCAAACATGAAGCGACCAGTTACCCATTATCCTCCAGTGCTGTCATTGTCCAGAACTGTAATCTCCCTGGAGTGCCCAGAAATTCATGGTGTGCAGGGCTCAGAGACATTGAAATCAATGTAATCACACTTGAACATTGATAAATAAATATATATTGGGGTCCACTTTTCCGCACATGAAACATACCCAAATACGAATTTAACAAACGTTGTGTGAATATACCCTAAGGATGGCACAAACCTGAACACCATCGAATTAGACACAGAAATTGAAACATCAAGACATCTGAAGACAGATTTTTAAAAAGTTTTATACATTGATGAGATGAGAGTAACTCTTTATAGACCAGGTGGATAGGCCAGGAAGGGTCCATCCACACGGCGAGGTTTTTCGTCGGATTTTCAGACAGTTTTCAGATTTGAAAACCGTCTGAAAATCATCGAGAAACCGTCCCCATAGACTTTAATAGAAAATACGTTTAGTAGTCTACACTTAACGGATTTTCAGCCAGCGACTTTTCCTCCACCGGCATTCCAAAAAACTTTGAACATGCACCATCTTCCTCATGGTTTTCGGGCAATTCAATGGTTATAGGGGATGGACGAATCCACGAACCGCGGACAGAACTTTCCCCCAAAACCATTCAAAAGATGACAAAATACCAGCTGGATTCTATGACAGAATCCGACCGGTATTCTGTCACTGCCGTGAGGACGCACCCTAGTGGGCCATTCAATATATTAATGCAGAACCAACCAACCATCATTTAGCAAAACTATTCATTCACAATGCCGGTAACTCACACTTAAGCCTAAAAATACTTGCATTTAGTGTCCGTTATAGTGTTGCCTTTCTCTTTCTTTGTCCGTTAATAAGGATTCAGTCCTATTAGTGGCTACAGCAGAAGAGATTGCAAACTGACAGGTGGCATGTACACACCTGTGTGCAACGTTTGAAGGGCACCACGGCCCTTTTGTTAATGGACAAGGAAAGAGAAAGTCAAAACTATAATGGACACTAACTGCAAGTATATTTAAGCTTTGGTGTGAATTACCGGCATTGTGAAGGAATAAATAGTTTTGCTAATCGAGGTAAAGTCGTATGTTGGTTCTGTGTAAATATATTGAATGAACTATGTGTGGAGAGTAGGGAGCTCTCTTAGCAGAAACCTTAGTGATTGCCATATATAATAGAGCTGCAATGTAGATGTATACAAAAGCACCCTAATGGGCCCAGACCTCCATCTCAGCAAGGTGGAAGTGGAATACTGCTATGGGCTAATATTATTAAAGATGAGTTAGTTGGATCTTTTTGGGTTGAAGATAGACTCAAATTCAATTCCCAACCTACTGCTAGTATTTAGAAGACACTGGAGCAGATTTATCAAGAGTGTTTTACTTTTAGACAGTGTAAACTTAGACTAGACAGTCTTAAAATGCGCCAAATTTATCATGATAAAGTGTTGATAAATCTGGCGCAGGTTAGAACTGTCTAGTCTCAGTTTGTACCATCTTTAAGTTGGCTTACTTTTACGCCAGAATTTGGTCGTACATCCTGGCGCAGTTTTTGTCGCATTTAAGTCAGGCCCCTTTCCGTGAAACCACGCCCCCTTTTACTGTCTAAAACACATAGTAAATGTGGCGAAAAGCTTGTTTTTGGCGCAAATTGAGCCAGAATTCTGCTGCAGCTGCAGATTGATAAATCTGCCCCAATGTCTTCAAGCAGTGGTACAGGGAAAAGTTAAGAACACCATGATTGGTATGCATGATAATGTTCCATCGCATACATAGAATTATTTCACTGGCTAGTCAGTAAAGGCTTTAAAAATGAAAGAATAATAACATGGCCCCATCTTCACCTGACCTTTATGCTACTGAGAACTTTGGCCCTTCTTAAACGGGAGATGTATGGTGAAAGAAAACAGTCCACCTGACCGGTAAATAAGGGGGTTTGGGGGGGATGGAAATTTATCTGTAAATTAAGGGGGGGTTTTAAAACCTTTTTTCCCTTTTAACCCACTGCTTGAAGACATTGGGGAAGATTTATCAATCTGAAAGCTGCGCAGTTTTCTGGCTAAATTTTTGCGCCAAAAAAAATTTTTTCGCCACTTTTACTATGTTTTTTTTTAACCCATTTAAAAGGGGGCCCCGGGGGTTTAACAAAAAAAGGGGGCCTAAATTAAATCCCGGAAAAAAAACTGCCCCCCAGGTTTTGTACGACCAAATTTTTTGGGAAAAAGTAAAAAAAATTTTTTAAAGTTTGGTTAAAAACTGGGGAAAAGACAAACCCTGGGAAAATTTTATTAAAAATTTAAAAATGATTTTTTTTGGGGCGCTTTTTTTAAGACTTTTAGTTTTTTTTTTCAGGGGGTTTTGTAAACCCCTTTTGGGGTTTAATTGTCCGGGGGGGGGTTCTTTTTGGTATTTTAAAATTAAATTTTAGGTCTATTTAAAAAAGTTTTAACTTTTTTTTAAAAATTTCCCCTTAGCGTTTTCCATTTCCCAACCTTGAGAGTGGGGGTCCGGGCCCAAATTAGGGTGCTTTTGTATACATGTATTTTGCGGGTTTAAAATTTATATGGAATCCCAAGGGTTTTTGCTCAGAGAGCCCCCAAAAATAACAAGCCCTTTTCAATATTTTTTCAAAAAACCAACTTTCAAATTTTCATGTTTTAGAAAAAACTATTTATTCCTTTACAATGCCGGGAAAAATTTTCACCCCCAAAAAGCTTAAATTATACTTGCTTTTTTAGTGAAAATTATAGTTTTGACTTTCTCTTTCCTTGTCCTTTAAACCCAAAAGGGGCCGTGGTTTCCCCTTTTCAAACGTTGCACAAAAGGGGGTTGTACATGCCACCTGTCAGTTTCCCAATCTCTTTTCCCGTCCCCCAAAAAAATAGGCCCTGAACCCTTATTAACGGACAAAGAAAGAAAAAGGGCAACACTATAAAGGGGAACAAAAATTGAAATTTTATTTTAGGCTTAAAGTGTGATTTTTTCCCCGGCATTGTAAATTGAATAGTTTTCAAAATTTATGGTTGGTTGGTTCTGCTTTTAATATTTTGGGAAGGGCCCCCCCTAGGGTGGTCCAAAAAAAGGGAAGTGACGGGTTTTTAGGTCGGATTCTGCCCATTAGAATAAGGGTGGGGGTTTGATTTTTTGGGGTTTTGGGGGGGAAAGTTTTCCGGGTTGGGTGGGATTCGCCCACCCCAAAAATTAACCATTGAAATTCCCCCGGGAAAAAACCATGGGGGAAGGGGGTAATGTTAAAAGTTTTTTTGGGAATGCCCGGGGTGGAGGAAAAGTCGCGGGCCCCGGAAACCGTTAATGTAAACCCTGATTTTCCCCCTTAATTAATTTATGGGGAAGGGGTTTTTGTGTTTTCCCGAGGTTTTTTCCTGTTTTTGGGAAAAATCCGGGAAAAATGCCGGTGGAGGGGATTTGGGGGGCCTTTTAGGTTTTCAAAAAGGTTTTAATTAAATTTTTAAAACTTTTTTAAAAAAATTTTTAAGGGCGATTTTTTGTTTTGGGCCCAAAATTTGGTCGTTTGGGTTTTTTAGGTTTTTTCCCATCCTTTAGGGGAAAAATTAAAACGTTTGTTAAATTTTTAAATTTGGGGATTTTTCCCAAAATTGGGGGCGGAAAGGGGGGGGGGGGAACCCCATTATTTTTAAAATTTATTTTATTAATTTCAAGGGTTTTAAATATTTCAAGGGTTCCCCCTGACCCTGCACCCCCATAAATTTTCCCGGGCACCCCCCAGGGAGATTTCAGTTCGGGAAACCAATGCCCAGAACGGAGGGATAAGGGTAACGGGGTTCGCTTCAATGTTTTCCCCCCCCCCTTACCCCCCCCTTAAAAATTTTTGGGCAGTTAATTTGTTTTTTTTTTTTTTTCTAAACGGGTTTTTTGGACTCTGTTCATTATTTGCAACAAAACATTTCCGGTTCTTTTGATCATGCCTCAATAGCTCAGCAATAAAAAAGGGGATGCCCCCCCTATAAAAGACTTTTAAAATTTCTCCTTTTCAGGTCCACTTTGCCAGGGGAAAAAACAAGCTGCCTAGTAATTAAGCAAAACCTTTAAATGTGGGAAATTTTTGTGCCCTTTAAAGGCCCAACTCCTTCATTACAAAAATTTAAAAAACCCCACCTCGCCACAGCATGACCCCAAAAAAAACCGCTTTTGACGCAGTTTAAAAAGTGCCGGAAAAAGGAGTCTTAAACCCAAAACCATTTTATTTTTAAAGGGACATTGATTTATACCTGTCCTGGGCCACAGCATGAGCCCCAAAAACCTGAAATCCCCCCAAATTTAAAAAGTCCCCAAAAAAAAGGATCTTTCAACCCCCCATTTTAGTTTCACGGACTTTGGGGACTATCCCTGCCCGGGGCCACAGCATGACCCCCAAACCTGCATGACCCCAGTTTAAAAATCCCGGGAAAAAAGGAGTTTTTCCCACCCACCATTTTAGTTTCACTGGACATTGACTATACCTGTCCGGGGGCCCCCCCGCATAAACCCCCAAAACCTGCATGACCCCAGATTAAAAAAACCCGGAAAAAGGGAAGGTTCCTTTAAACCACCTTTTTTATTTTTCACTGGACATTGACTGCCCCTTTCCCCGGGCCACAGCATGAGCCCCAAACCTGCATAAACCCCCAGTTTTAAAAAGGGCCGGAAAAAGGAGTTTTTTCAACCACCATTTTAGTTTAATGGACTTGACTATCCCTGTCCGGGGGCCAACAGAAATGAGCCCCAACCTGGAGGGACCCCAGTTTAAAAAAAGGGGCCGGGGAAAAAAGGGTCTTTAAACCCCCAAATTTTATTTTCCCACTGGACATTGATATACCTGTCCTGGGCCCCCCAGCATGACCCCCAAAAACCTGCATGCCCCCCAGTTTAAAAAAAAGTGGGGAAAAAAAGGAAAGTCTTTCAAAAAACCTTTTTATTTTACTGGACTTTATACTGTCCCCTGTCCTGGGTAGCGCTTCCCCTTTCCGTATGGGCGGACCAATTGAGCTTCATTGGAAATACTGGTGGTTAACGTCCTGTTCCCCCCGGGGTCCCCTTTTTTTCTTGGCTTTTTTTTTTTCTCATTTTACTCAAGTGCGGAGGAAATTGTCTCTTTACTTTGTTTCTGTCCGTGCTCCTTTACTCCATGCCCTCTGAAAAACCACATCTGGTCAATTTTTCCCTTTGACCCCCCTTGTACTTTTAAGGGAAATTTTTTTTTACCGCTATTTTGTACATGAAAGTTTTTTAGTATTTTAAATTTTCTAAAAACACTTTTTTAAAAATTTAGGATGAAATCCCACCATTAGTTTTTTTCCTTTTTTTAATTGAAAAAAAATGGGTTGCCCTAAATCAGGGATTGATAGCTATGTTAAAGCCCCTTTGAAAAAAACAATAATTTTGAAATATGTGTCCTTTAAAACAGTTTCCTCCCTATTCCTGTTTCTAAACAGCACCATCCCCCCTTGAGCCACTTTTTGACAATTGGGGAAAAACAAATGTTGTTAAAAACAACTTTTTTTTTAAAAATAGGACCTTTTAGTATAGCTGCATGTCCGGGCAAAATCCCCCCAAAAAATTCAAAACATGACCCATGGGGCCACTTTTGAAAATTGTGAAAAACAAATGTCTGTTAGAAAAAAACATTTTTTTTTTTAATGGGCCCTTTAAAGTTTAGCTGAATGCCCACAGAAAATTTCCCCCAAAAATTAAAAGCAGGGCCCCTTAAAACCATTTTGGGGGAAAATTTTGTGAAGAAAAAGTCGTTAAAAACAACATTTTTTTAAAATGGACCTGTATTTATAGCTGCTTTGTCCAGCAAAATTCCCCCAAAAATTAAAACATATTTTTTGAACCACTTTGGACAATTGGGGAAACAAAGGGTCGTTAGAAACAATTTTTTTTTTTAATAATAGGCCCTGTAGTCCCGCTGCATGTCACAGCAAAATACCCCCAAAAAATTTTAAAAGGAATCCCCCTTTTACCATTTTGGGGAAAAATTTTTGAAAAAAAATTCTTTTAGAAACAACTTTTTTTTATAAAGCCCCTGTAGTAAAGCTGCATGTCAAAAGAAAAATCCCCCCAAAAAATTCCCAAAGTGACCCTTGACCCCACTTTGGGGAAAATTTGTGAAGAACAAAGGGCTTTTTAGAAAAAAATTTTTTTTTAAAAAAGGACCTTGGTTTAGCTGCATTAAAAGGGAAAAAATGCCCCCAAAAAAATTCAAACCCAATAAACCGTTGAGCCACTTTGGGACAATTGTGAAGAACACGGGTCGTTAGAAAAAACATTTTTTTATAATAGGACTTTTAGTAAAAGCTGCATTTTCACACCCAAATGCCCCCAAAAATTAAAAAGCTTTGCCCCCCTTGACCCACTTTTTTGGGACAATTGTAAAGGGAACAAATGTCGGGTTAAAAAAAACAAAAATTTCTTTTAAATAGGCCCTGTAGTATTCCCGGCATTTCAAAGCAGCTATGACCCAAAAAATTAAAAAAAGACTTCTCGGGCCACTTTTTAAAATTGTGAGGGGGGAAAATTCCCACTTAAAGCCACATTTCTTTTTCCAAAAGGACCATGATTATAGCTGTATTTTTCACAGCAACATGACCTCAAAACCATTGCCCAATCCCGAAAATTTCTAAAAGATAAAGTGGTAAAGGGAAATTACGGTGTTGTCACAAACTTGCTTTTTTTACATTTCCCCCTAACAGCAAAACCACAAAATGAACTGGGGAAAAGAGAATAAAAATTGCAGCAAGAAATGATCTTTTTTAAAAAACATTTTTCAAGGGGACCATTTCTGTTTGAAGGGGAATGTAAAAGGGTAGCCCCGGCAACAAATTCGGTGACCCGGAAATTTGGGGCCCCCACAACCATCAGAGATCCATGCCTTTTCACCCTTTTTTAAAGTTAAAAAATCCACTTTAAACGGGTGGAAACCCGGATGCTTTTGTCCTGTAATAAACTCCCCCACTGTGCTAAAAGGTCCGCTCAAAATTTTTGATCGGCTGTGGGCGGGAAAAAACCCTCTATGGCGTGGGGGAGCGGGGTTGGGGCCCAATTCGCCCCTTTTTGGTACCCGAATTCTATTGGGTCTGGAACACATAAAAAAAACCTTCGGTTTGAGGCAGAAAGTCGGCACCATGATCTTAACGGGGTCTCTGTGTGTTGGATTTTCCCCCTGCATTGTTTGTGTTTGTGAGGTGGTAAATAAAGTTTTGCCAGAGGTCCCCCATTAGGGTTCTGCCACCTTGCCTGCTGCCGCGGGCCGCTAGGGCTGTTTGGCACTCTACTGCTGTCACCACTGTTTTTTCCCAAACCGTAACATTTAAAGAACAGGGCCCAAGCGCAACAGATGTCCCCATTTGATCAATACAAGGTCTCCATTTCCTGCATTTTACCTCTTTTTTGGGTGGGGGGAAGGAAAGGCTGATTTTTTTTGTCCCGGGGGGATCCAGGGGGGGTGGCCCCCCCAAAAAACTGTTTGTTCTTTTTTAAAGGCCTTAATGCGAGGTTCATTTGGGAAAAAGGAGAAATTAAAAGCACCATGTGAGAGTTTGGGAGCCTTGTTTCCCCAAAGCCTCTGGGTCGGGGGGCACTAGAAAAATGATCTTCCTCATCTTCCCCCTCCCCCCTCAAATTCGCGCCAACCTTTTTCCCAAAGGGCAGGGAGTGGGTAAAGTCGGTGTCTAGGGAAAACCCCCCCTCCTTTTCCCCCCCTCCTCCGCTTCCTCCCCGGACAGCTTCAAAAACAGCCCTGGCTTTCCTGATTAGCACCCTGAGAGCTATTTCGCTTTCCTTCACTTGCCCCGGACCCCCCAACCAATGGTTTTTGAAAAACCAATAAAATTGAGAAACTTTCGGGGGTTTTGGGGTTCGACGGGGAGAAAAAGGTCCCCTGTCCCCTTTTGTTTTCTGTCTCCTTTTCCCCCTCGTTTGGTGGGGAAATGTTGTTTCAGGTGTCCCAAAAAATCGGTTTCCCGAACTAAGATCACCCCAATGGTCATGCTGACAAGGGCATCGTCCCCCAAATGACCCTTTTTTGGGGGGCTTCTTCAAAATGACAAGGTGGTGGGAACTCTTTTTACCTGCCTCCACTTTTGGGGGCTCAAAAAACCCCCAGGGCCCCCACCGTTTTCTTGTCAGGCCATGTGTCCCCTTCAAAAACTGCGAATGGCATTGGGTGCTCTGCCCCAATCCGGCTTTTGGGGCATGTTGGGGGGGGGAATTCCGCATGTTTTCCACGTCAACAATGAGCGGGTTTAAGGGGGGGGGGCCGAGCTGCCTGGGAACGCAGCCAGGGGGGATGAAGCAGGGGGCGAATGGCGGAAGTGCAAATCAGACTTCGAGCCTTTTCGCAGGCAGGGCCAACCCGGTACCCCCTTTAGAAATTTTTTGGAAAAGACAAGGTTTTAAAGGGCATTTTGCCCCGGGAAGGGATGGGCTCCAGCCTACCCATCTTAAGGGGGGGCCAGCCCGATTTCCCCGTTTAAACGCACCCACCTTCCCTGGGGACAAAGGGTCTTGTAAACCCCGCCAGCGCTCGGTCTCGTTGCGGGGACCGTCCACGCTCCCCGACCCGTGTGTGGGCGGTCTCCCAAAACAGATTTTAAATTTTAACATGGCCTGGTTTCTCCCGGGCACGTGGGTGCCCCCAGGGGACCTTGGGGGAAAGAACCCTGCACCATTCCCCTTTTGGTTTTTAAAAGGGGTGCCCGAGCCCGGAGCCCAACCCTCACCCCCCGGGCACCACCCAAACTCACCCAGTGAAACTGTCACAGAGATTTTAGCGGCCCCTTTCCCTGCTTATTTGTCCATGTGTCGGTGGTTTAGATGGACTTTTCCGGCCACAGATGCAGGGCAACGCGCTTTAAATTTTTGAAAGACACGTGGGTGGGCCCGGGCAGGGACAGCTTTTCTGGGAAAGAAATGCCCGCTCGGCTTTTGGGATTTTGGGGGGGGGAAAGGCCATGCGTGGCAGAACCCATTGTGTCCCCCAGACCCCGGAAAAAGGGAAATTTTCCCAAAGGGCCCAAAAATCTGGAAGCCCCAATTTTTGGCTTTTTTTTTGGGGGTGGTTTGGGGTTTTTTTAAAATGTTTTTCTTCTCCCAAACCTGGAAGACAGAAGGGGGGTGCTAGATGGCCCCCTGTACAGCGGCAGGTCGTCAAAATGGCGGAAAAGGGGGAAGGGGTAGGATGGGTCTCTGGTGGTGCTGGTGGTACTCGGGGGGAAGGTGGGGCTTTAAGCGGAGGCTGATCCCTGTTTATGACCCCTGAGAGACATGGGGGAGCGAGGGAAAGCTTTGGGGGTGGCGGAGGGGGGAGGAGGCGGAGACAGAGGGGGTGACAGTGGTTGGGGAAGGCCCCGGGATTGGGCTGGCCTTTTTTTGGGCCCAAAAAAAATTGCCTCCCTTTTTAACCCCAAGCAATTTGCGCATGTGACTAACATGTTTGGGGGTGGGTTTAAACCCCCTAAGGTTTTTTGCCCCTTCTTATGGGTTTACGGCAAAGGCGGGGATTTTTATAAACCGGTGGGAAACAGAGGGCTTGCTCAAGGAAAGGGCCCCCCTTGGGGAGGTCCCGGACCTTTTTGACGGCGTTTAAACGGAAAGGGCCGGGGTTTGCCTGACCGTGGCCTGGCGGAAACTTCAGCAGACTTTTGCGACTGCCCTCTCCCTTTTTGAGGCGGGGAAACCCGGGACTGGGCACTACCCCATTGTCTTTCCCCCTCGTCCATTTATTTAAGCGCTCGCAAGCAAATTTTTGCTGAAAAGAAACGTTGGATCCGCAATTTCGTATCATCATCATCATCATCATCAAAAAACAGGTTTAAATTCGTCGTCCCTGACATTCTGCCCTCCAGGGCTGCGGGCCCACAAGCAAGAGGGGGCTGCAAGGGGTTTTTCCCGACCCCCCGGGATTTTTTTCCCCATTGACCGGGTTTTCCCTTTTCCTCCCCTGAAAGGCTCAGTTTAAATGGGCGTCAGAAACAAGAAAAACATCCTCTTTGGCCTCTTGATTTTTAACAGCCTTCTGACCCCCAAACCCCTTTTTTTCATCAAAGGTCTTTAGAAAATTGATTATCCACAGGGGGGTGGGTACACGAGTTTTAAAAATTTTGGGGTGCTTTTATTTGGGCGGATGCTGATGATGCTGATAACGAAAATTTGTGGCCGGCGGGAGGGCGAGGAGGTAAGGGTGCTAATCCAAATTTGGGATTTACCACTGAAGGAAAGATTGGGGAACGCTGTTCGTTACCGGATTCACCAGGGCCCTGACCCCGCGATGACAGGGCCCGACGATCCTCAAAGACGAACCCCTGGCAAAACGTTTGTCACCAGCACTGGAAAAGGGGCACCTTCTCCGTACTTCTCCCCCAGTCCCATCCCCCCCTTTGCTCGCCCTTTCCCCCCTGAAATTTTGCTCCATATTTAGAAAAATAAAAATTTGAGACGGATGGAAGAAATTTTTGGAAAGTCTTTATTAAAAGGGCGGCAAATCACAGCTATTCTCAAATCCCCCAAAACAAAACAAAAAAAGTGGGTTTACATTTTAAATGCAAAATAGATCTATCAACAAAGCTGGCCCGCGCCAAAGGAAAAAAAAACGTATCTGAAAGAAAAAGGATAATAAAAGGTTTTTTTTGGCACCTTTTAATTCACCCCGTGGTGACTACAAAATTTTCTGTATTCACATTAAAAATGCAAAGGGGCCCTCAATGAACAAACTGTAGTGTTGCCAAAATTAAAAAAAAAAATTTTCTGTAATTTTATTGGATAAAAAAAAAGGTATTTTTTGGCACCCTTTAAATTTACCTGTGGTAACTACACAATTGCTGGATTCAAATTTAACTGCAAGGTGGCTCTACAACAAATCTGGACTGGGCAAAAAGTTTCAAAAAAACCCCGTATCTGTAATTAAATTTGGGGAATAAAAAGGGATTTTTGGACCTAAAAAAACCCCCTTTACCTGTGGTGACTTTCAAAAAATTTTTTTTATTCAAATTTTAAATGCCAAAAATAGATCTTTTCAAAAAAAGTGGCCTGCGCCAAAGTTAAAAAACATGATCTGAAATGTATTCCCCCTAAAAGAAGGTATTTTTTGGGACCCTTTTAAAAACACCTGTGGGAATACAAAAATTTCTGTATTCACATTTAAGTGCAAGGTGCTCAATGAAAAAAAGCTGGAGTGCCCAATGTGAAAAAAAAAACGTATCTGTAAGTATTTCGGAATTTAAAGAAAGGTATTTTTTTTTTGGACCTTCCAAATTCCCCCCCTGTGGGGAACTACACAATTGCTGGAATTTTAAAATTTTAAATGCAAAAGGGGGCTCATCCCAAATTTTAGGGGGTGGGCAAAAAAAAAAATTTTTTTTTCAAAAGCACGTTTTCTGTAATGTATTCGGATAATAAAAGGGAAATTTTTTGGGACCTTTCAATTCATCTGTGGGAAATACAAAAAATTTCTTCATTCATATTTTAAATCAAGGTGCCTCAATGAACAAAGCTTTTAGTGCGCCAAAACAAAAAAAAAACTTTTTCGTAAAAAATTCGGGAAATTTAAAAAGGTTAAATTTTTTGGACCTACAATTCACCTGTGGTAAATACACAATTTTGGTTTGATTCAAATTTAAAATTTCAAGGTGGCTCTTTTTCAACAAATCGGACTGGGCAAAAATTGGGAAAAAAAACGTTTTCTGTAATGTATTCGGAAAAAAAAAAGGTAAATTTTTTTTCCCTATCAATTCACCTGGGTGACTACAAAATTTTCTGTATTCCCAAAAATTTTAAATGCAAAGTAGATTATCAAAAAAGCTGGCCTGCCGGGCCCCAAATGAAAAAACAGTATCTGAAATGTTTTTCGGATAATAAAAGGTATTTTTGGGCCCCCCCCTTTTTTAATTCATGTGGGGGACTAAAAATTTTCTGTATTCACATTAAAATCAAGGTGCCCCCAATGAAAAAAAGCTGGAAATGCCCAAAATGAAAAAACACGTATCTGTAATTAAATTTGGAAATAAAAGGGGTTTTTTTTTGGGACCTATCAATTCACCCGTGGGAACTTTCACCATTGCTGGATTCAAATTTAACTGCCCAAGGGGGGCTTATCAACAAAAACTGGACTGGGGAAAATTTCAAAAGCACAAACTGTAATGTATTGGATAATAAAAGATATTTTTTTTTGGAAAAAATTTAAATTTACCTGTGGGGACTAAAAAATTTCTGTATTCAAATTTAACTCAAAGTAGATCTATCCCAAAAAAGGGGTGGCCCGCGCCAAAGTGAAAAAAACAAAGTATCGAAAAGTATTCGGATAATAAAAGGGATTTTTGGGAAATTTCAATTCACCCGGGTGACTACAAAAATTTCTGTATTCACCCTTTTCGTGCAAGGTTCCTCAATGAACAAAGCTGTTTTTGCGCCAAAGGAAAAAAAAACCCTATCTGTAAAAAGTATTCGGATAATAAAAGGTATTTTTTGGCACCCATCAAATTTACCTGTGGTGACTACAAAAAATTTCTTATTTTCCCTTTAAGGCAAGGTGCCTAATGAAAAAAGCCCGGGAGTTGCAAAAATGAAAAAAAACGTATCTGTAAAGTATTGGATAATAAAAGGTTTTTTTTGGACCTTTTAATTCACCCCGTGGGGACAACAAAAAATTTCTGTATTCAATTTAAGTGGGAAGGGGCCTCAATGAACAAAAACTGTATGCGCCCAAAAAAAAAAACACGGGATCTGAAATGAAATTTGGATAATAAAAGGGGATTTTTGGCCCCCTATCATCCCGTGCTGACTACAAAAAATTGCTGGGTTTAATTTTAAATGCAAGGTGGCTAAAAATAAAAAAACTGGAATGGGCAAAATTTTAAAAAGAAAACCTATCTGAAAAAGTATACTGATAAAAAAAGTGGAAGGGTTTTTCAAACCCAACAAAGAGACCTGCAAATTACTAGAAAAAATTTTGTATCCTAATATAAGTTTTAGGCTGCCCAAATCCCGGAAATATTTCAATAGAAAAAATGTTAATAATAAAGCTTTGGGAGGGGCAATGTCTACACTAAGTCTTGGGGAAATTTATTTTTCCAGTAAATTTTTATAGAGCTTGTCTGGTTCGCCCCCGGCCACCCCCCCCCCCCCGTCCCCCCACCCCTCCCTGACTTTTTCAGGGTAAAGCTCCTTTAAAAAATTTTACCTAACAAAATAAAAAAACTTCCAATCAATGATCTAAAAAGTTGTAAAGGGTCACCGCTAACAGTAGACTTTCTCGGAAAAAATAAAAAAAATTTCGCGAGCTTTTTGGACACAGGCAGACCCGGCACTCCTACTGCTATGAGACGCTAAATAACACAACTGAACGGAAGGGCTGTTCTATGTAAAAAGGGTTCATGTTATTTTTCCAGCCAATCGAAACCCCATACACACCCCAGTCAGGGACGTCCCCAACACACATCTCACCCTGCTCTATTCTGTAAGCTGATTTGCTGGCCCAAAAATGACGGGAAGGGGCCGGGAAAATGGCCAAATTAATAATGAAAAACAGTTTTTTTAACCAAAATTTTAACGAATATCAAAAAATTTCGATCAAATAAAAAATGTGCCGATTTCAACTTTGCGTAAAAATCGCTCAACACAAATCAGGAGTTTTTTGGGGCAACACCCTACCCAAAAGGTGTAAGGTTACTGAGGCAGAGATGCATAATCTGTACAGTTGTATTTCTTTTTTTATGTGTTACTATTAGGAAATTTCGGGCTATAGATCAGTAATCATATAAAATGCAACCCAAATTGACTTTTCTGCAAGTTTTTATGGAAATATGTAATAACGAAAAAGATTAGTGCCTGATAGTCTGCCGCTTTATGGTATTACATTATCATTTATCTTCCAGGTCAGCTAACATAAAAGCAATAATCTGGAATAAAGCTTATTCCCTACACAAGAAAGGAAAAAAGGACCTTATAAGCAACACAGCATGTTTCTTTCCAGCTTCTTTTCAGATGATCAGATACATGCTGTAAGTGGACAGAGTTCATAGCTTAGATAGCTGGATCATTTCGTTTATCTGTGCAAACAGCGATAAGGGCAAGTTTATTTATGGTGGACAATCTTGACAGTTTATCTGCTCAGGGAGTTTATAATGCGGAACAAATCTACACAAGAGAACATTTTCCATCTCAACTTTCTAAAGTTCATTGTCTGGATTCGTTACACCTAGCTTCATCTGGTAAGAACAGAAGAAATCATAAAGTATTTTAATAAATAAAAATATCTCGAAAAAGAACTTCTGTTTTTACAGGATCTCTAATGGATAAAAACATTTTTTTTTTCTAGCGGATCAAATTAAATTTTATAATGGCCCAAAAGGGTTTTCTGATAAAAATTCTGCTTTTCCCGAAAAAAGGGGGAAAATATGAAATTTTGATGGAAAAAAACTTAAATGTTGTTTTTCCCCCAAGCTTTAAAGGGGTTGTCTTCCTTAGACATTGCTTTTTTGTTAGGTGACTTAAAGGGAATCTGTCAGCGCATTTATGCTGCCCAAACCACAGACAGCATGAAAAGCCTGCAGGTTTCCTTGATTCAATAAAAGGGGGTTTTTTCCATTTTAAAAATAAAAATTTTCAGGGTAACAACCCATAAAAAAAAAGCTGGGGATGGTTTAATGGGCCCGGGGCTTTTTCTCCCCCCCCCCCCCCCTTACCCCAACCTGACTTTTCCCATTGGCAAAAGCTTACAGGGTTTCCCCCAAAAAAATTTATTATATTTTGCATTTTTTAACCCGTGAGCAAATGGGTTTAATTTTTTTTGCAACAACTACCTGGGAAAAAGAAGAATTTAAAACGCCCCTTTTTAAAATCACTGTTTTGTACAAAATGTAATGGGGGAATGGGGCCCCCAATGTTTTTTTTTAAAAACAGTAAAATGGATTTTCCCAAAACTTTTAAAAAACTCCAACCCCCACCTCCCCCTGGGGCCAAAAATAATTTTCCTTTCTTGTCTCCCAAACCCTTTTTTTCCAGGGACTGCTAGAGCCCCAGTGTTCCCTGCTGCTACCTCAGTGATGAGATCATGTTTCCCTTTGGGTCCATATGCTAAAGCCAAATTTCGACCTTTGTGGTCACATACTTTGCTGCGGTATGTGACTGCAGAGGCCCTGATTGGGGTTTTCGGCTTCAAGTGAAGCATGAAAAAGGGGATCATCAGTTAAAGGGGCCAAAAGAAAAAACACCCAGGGTTCGGATTTCGGAACGATGGAGACAACAAAGGTAAATATTTTAGCACAGTGGGAGGTGGTAGGGAGGTTTGTAAATGTTTTGGAAAACCGCTTTAAGGCCCCGTTTTACACCCGGGGTTTTGGGCCCGGGGGTCGCCGCGGCCCTTTTTCCGGGTTCCCCAAAGGCCAAACCCTTTGGTCTTTACCTCGGCCCCCAAAGTTGGTCCCCCCGCGGCCGAACCCCCCGGCGTGTTTTTTTAACCGGTTTTTTCCCCTAAAAACCATGTTTTTTTTAAAATGGGCCCCGATTTTGGGGGCGGTTTTTGGGCCCCGGAAAACCCCGTCGGAAAAACCGGGGCCCAAAAAGCGCCCAAACCCTTGTGTGGGAAAAGGGCCCAACCCAAAATTAAAAGTTTAAAAAAATATCAATTTTAATTGTAAAAACTTCCAAATAATAACTGTTTTCATAAAATACTGAAACCCTTTAAACACCATGTGTGACAACACCACTCTAATAAAAATTATGACAAAAAATTATTATAAAAGAGGAAGGGTAGGCTGGGTCTCCGGGTCCTGCTGCACATCACTATCGGACTTCTTCTTAAAGGAAACCTGTCAGGGGTCTATGCTGCCCTATCTAGGAGCAGGATATGATAAAGAGAGAGAAGTGGGATATCTGGGTAAAAAGCATAGAAAATCCTGACTGAACTCTTTAACCCAAAATGTAAATCCCGCGACCTCACCCACATATAGTGATTGACAGCTTCTCCTGTATCAGTGTGTATACAGAGTCAATCACTGTATGTGGGCAGGGTAAGCTGTATTTTCAGTTTCAATTTCACAGATTGTCTCTGCTTTTTACTCAGCAATTCAGCATTAACTCATATAATCAACTCCCTTTATCACATCATTAGCTTCAGCTGGCGTTTGTATCATTTGGTTTTGCTTGGTTTTCTGATCTCTTTGCCTATACTTCTGACCTCTGCTTTTTGCCTGCCGTCTTTGTACTTATTTGCTATCTCTGGTTTTGACCCATTATATTATTATATTAACTATTGTGTTTGTCTGTCTTGTTTTATTAAGTGTTCCACATTACCAGGGAAGGGACCATTGTTGCCAACCACTTAGGGTAGGGCCGGTAAGTAGGCAGAGATAGCTCTGGGGGGCCTAGCGCTAGGGCTTAATGTATGTCTCTTCCTGCCCTTCCTACGGTCCTGGAGCCCCTCACATTATCACAAACCCTAAAACTTTTTTTTCTTTCCCCATCCAGATTAACATGAACGTTATTCATTAGCTTATGAATCGGATAGAGGGTCTGGCTAACCTAGAACTCGTCCTGGCAAACCAG
This sequence comes from Phyllomedusa bahiana, assembly GCA_025379985.1. Classification (NCBI taxonomy): domain Eukaryota; kingdom Metazoa; phylum Chordata; class Amphibia; order Anura; family Hylidae; genus Phyllomedusa; species Phyllomedusa bahiana. Next base: position 1,621 of record JAODAL010056027.1, on the reverse strand, counting down.
ATACAACTCCTTGTCCAACAACAAGCTAATGCTGTTTCCACATCCCCTATTGTAGCCGCTAGTCCGCAGTCAGCTGTTGTTAGGGAGCCAAACATGCTTCTCCTGGACTGTTTTTCAGGAGACCACAAATGATTTTTACTTTATGGGAATCCTGTCGGATGCATTTTCGGATTAAGCCGCTTGTCTCTGAGGCCCAAAAGGTGGGTGTAGTGGTCTCCCTTTTACAAGGTTATCCTGAGGAATGGACCCAAAAATTTCCCACCAATTGCTCCAGAGGGGAGCTCTCTGGCCCCAAATTTTTTTAAGCCCCGGGGGCCATATTTCGAGCCAACCCCCCTAAAACTTCAAAAACTCAGTTTTGAATATATGTCAAGGAAAAAGATACTGGGGAATCTCACAGAGTTTCAATGTGCATGACTGCGAATGGGGGAAAACCTTAACTTTAAAAGTCCTTTTCAGAAAGGCCATCTGATGCCTTAAAATGTCGGGGTCCCCCCCACTTAAACCCATTCAATTAGATCAGGCTATGTTCTTGTGTCCACATCGACCACGGGCTTCGGAGAGGGAAAGGAAGCCTTCTTTTTTCCCCCCGAAAATTGTTTCTTTCCCCCCCACCCCCGTAAGGAGTCTATGCAATTGGGGGCCCTGGACGTTTTAAAACAGGGGGTATATCACAAAAAACACCTTGGCACATGTAAAAAACAGGACTGCCCATATTCTGGGGTACTTTTTCACCAAAAGCTGTCATAGCCCTGTTTTTATAGATTTTAACAGTCACCCCAAACTTTGGGGACAGTTGGCCCTGACCCACACTTTGAAAGCTCAAAGATGGGGGGACATTCGGGGAGTGTTACACCACATCGTGGGGTTTGACACATAAGAATGTTTTTAGCCAAAACTAGGGGCATAAAGATGTTCCCCCTGCACGGTTTTCGGCCGGTTTTTTAGGCGGTTTGTGGTTTTCAGACCGCCTAAAAAACCATCCCCAAAATGAAAATGGCGCTCAAAGAAAAACCCTGCACCCGGGTTTTCCCTCCCCCTTTTTTTTAAGCCGCGGGGCCACACAAGAATGTTGTGCTTGCAAATCTTCCTCGGTTTTTTGGGCAGAATCTGGGCAACCAATGTAAGAGGGGGGGCTTTTTTCTCCCCTCATTGCGAAAAAAAAACCGGTCCCCCCCCCTCCCGGGCCCCCACGGGTGTGGGGAAAGACGCACTACGGGCAAAAACCGGGGGTTTTTTCCTCTGCCGTGGGGAAAGCACCTTAATTTAAACAGCCGACCAACAAAGGTAGTCTGCCTGAGCATAGTTTTCGAAGGGAAGTACAATTCACCAAATATGGAACTGCAGAAGAAAGTTTCATAAATTTTGGTGCATTCTACACTGCTTTTTAAAACTATTTTTGAAATACCTATCACTCCAAGTTCATACATTCACACCCTTTTGTCTGTACTGCGGCAAATCCGGTCAATTCATCGGGGAAATGGCCTACTAAACCTAGTTCAACCAGAAAAAATCCAGTGCCTAGTGGGTATCGGGGGGCCACTCAACATCCAGGGATTTCCATTTTTTTTCTAAAGCAATTTACCAGTGTCTTTTGATTCAAAACTAGCAAGCCAAACAT
>JAODAL010056026.1:0-23557 GCA_025379985.1 Phyllomedusa bahiana | reverse complement strand
AAACCTACTGACAAGTGTATCCGTCTTTCCCCTGAGAATGTGGATCGTCTGACATTTATCAAAATGAATCCAGCATGGATCTCTAATGATTTTGTTGCCCTGGTTGCCGATGTCATCGACTAGTAAACTGTAGCACGTCTTCTTCACAATGTGAAATACACATTCCACATTGCAAAAAATCAGTGGTCCTATTGAAAAAAATCTTATTCCCTATATTCATTTCTTCGTGCAAATTTTATTCTTAGTGTCCAAAAGGTCATATTTCCTGGTTTTGGGGTCAGGCTACTGTAAAAGGGGTTCCAATGGGGAATTACTATGGTCAGGGGCCTTATACAAAAAGGGGCCCAGTAATATGTTAAAAAATAGGAAGTAGTAATGGGTGAGGGCCCCATTTGATTTAGCTGCATTGGGCCCTGAAACGGTTAATAGATGACTGGTGGCAGCCCTAGCTACTGCTGTACCCCCTATAACTACGGCCCTGCCAGATGAACCTCCAAGTATCCCGTTGGAATGTTCTTGTTGCCACCACACATATGTGAAGTTCTTGGGCCATGGTAAAGAAGTGATAGGGGACTTCTGCCAGTTACCATGTGCCATTTCCAATACCGGTGTCTTCTTATGTGTCAAAGGGCCCCAGAGCAGCAACTACCACTGTACCTGCTATAGCTATGCTGTCCTCATCTTTTCAGTTAGCCATTGAAAGGAATGAATGATTTTAGCCTATGAATTTTTTCTGTGACTATTAGAGCCAAACTGACTTCACTAAGTTGTACCACGTATCCAGTTTACTCTTATGGATGGTAATACCAGCTTCTCCTCACCTGTTTTGGTATAAAAATTAACCTGATCATCTTCTACTACAGACTTTAATGGGAATCAATGATTTATCAAGATCGAGATCGGAAAAATTAAATAGATTTTCATCAAATCGACAATCGACTCGATCTCGATTTTTTTAGTAATCACTCATCTCTACTTAACACCTGTAGTTCGCTCCATGTTCAGAAACATAAAAATGTAAGAGGTCTAGAAGATTTTTTCACAGACTCTTATTGAAAAACTGTACTTGCAAAGACAGCAAATCACAGGTGTTCTTTAATCCCTCTAATTTTTAACTGCCAACTAGGATTAGAAACAGAATTGTTTCTACGAATATCTGTGAAATGCGGTCTTGTGGAAGAACCATAACATCAAATCAACAGTGTTCTTCCTTCAGTCCCTGAGATTTACAACTGCTAAGTAGGACTAGCAATTGATATTTTTCACCAAATTATTTAACAAGTGCGGTGTTTGCGCAAAACTGACAAACACGGATAGAAATAGAACTTTTTTCTACGTTATATTGCTTAAATGTGGTCTTTTCCCACCACTGACAACAAGCAGGAGTAAAAATAGAATATCTTTCACCAAATTATCTGACAAGAGCGGTCTTTGTGCACAACTGACAAGCCGGGGAAGCAATAGAACTTTTTTCTATTTTTGGTTAAATGTGGTCTTTTCCCACCAATAACAACAAGCAAGAGTAAAAATAGAATATTTTTCACCAAATTATCTAACAAGTGCGGTGTTTGCGCAAAACTGACAAGCACGGATAGAAATATAACTGCACCCAACAAGAAAGGGACTGTAAATCAGGCTATGGTGGCTGCGGGAAAACACGAAAAAAATACGTGCTATTTCAATATACAGACAATGGAGCTTTTCCCCCAAATCTCTAAAACTAGAATTGTCTAATTTGCTGTACCCAAAGGTTAACAAAACTACCTATCAAGGATCCGTTTCTGTAGTAAAAACTTTGGGAAACAGTTCTCCTGCTTGAAAAAAGTATGCGGGGGAACAGCTATTGTTCTTTCCGTGTACAAGAGAATACGCTGGCAGGAAGTGCAGGGCTACATAAAAAAAGGTGTCGGGGGGGCCGGGGGCAAGCGCGCCCCACGGTCCCCCTCTCCGGCAGGGTTTTCCTGGGGGGGGTGCCGTGGCTCCCGCGCCCATCTCCCGGGCTCCCCGGGCTTCTCCCGGGTCCCGCGGCTGCCCGCCCCCATTCCCTGCTGCCCGGGCCCCAGCACTTACCAGCCCGCCCCGGTGAAAGTCCCCCTGTTTTTTCCCCCCGCCGCGCGCGTGCCGTGTCCCAGGACCGCGCGACGGCTGGTCGGGATTTAAAGGGGCCAGCGCCCAGTAATTGGCATTGCTGGGCGCTGGCCCCATTTAAGGTACGCACCCAACACCCCTTGCCAGTTGTTGGTGGCGTCATTTTGTTTTTGAATATTGAGGTCATTTTCTGATCGCCCTGTACCAGTCCGTTTGCCGTTCCTGACCTTGCCTTTTTGCTGCCCCCTGACCATCTGTGTCTCTGACCAGAACCTTGCCCTCCCCCTTGATTTCTCCCTGTCCCCGACTCGCCCGGATACGACCCCGTCCCACCATACCCCCGGGGCCCCATCGTGGGGAGTCAGTCAGGGGTAAAAACTGGTACCCACGCCGCAGCAGACCCACCCCTTTTGCGGGGGCTTTCTGGTGAAAACCGGGGGCTTTTAACTCCTTTCCCTTGACGTGGCTCTTACCAACCTGCAGTGGTCCACGAATCCACCCTTAAACCGTTCAGTACAAAACTGGCCATGGATTCGCCGGGGACCTCTGCCTGAAACTCCGGGATGTTGCGACGGCTGTCGCCCAGCAGGCCCAGGGTGTCGACCCCTCGTGGCCATGATGAGAATTTTTGCAGTCCGTTTACCGCCTTCAGCGACTGCTACCGTCTCCCCGGCACCTGTTGCCCTGCTTTTTCCGGGGCCCTTCTTCAGCTCCCGCCCCCCTCTCTTATGATGGAGCCCCAAGAAGTGCAGAGGGCTTCCCCTAAAGCCCCATCCACAGAGATGTTTGGGGACTCATTCCCCACGGAGCGGGCAAAAGGGGCCTTCATTTTAGCCTCCTAATGGCGAAGCTCTGGCCGGGGCCACCCCCGCTAGGGATGGGAGACCCTTAGGGCTAGTCCAAGGCCCCTCCGGGATTCCGAAAATTTCTTCGAGGAATGGCCGTACCTCGCCCCCCTTGGCTTTTGCTTGCCCTGTCGGGGTGATTCCATGGGGGACAGTACTTGCGTTCCGTACGCCTTCAGAACCGCGGAACAACGAGGCTCTGGGGGCGACTTTTGGCAAGGCCCCCGGGGACGCGTTAAAGAGAGCTCGCGGCTCGGGATTCTGCCTTCTCTTGGACAAATTATTCGGTGGCCACCCGGTCGACATTCGCTTGGGGGAAAAAGACACAAGAGCTCCTACCCCACGGAGTCTACCGACCACGCCACCGCTTCTTGGGGGGGGCGCCCGGTGCGCCGGGGGGCCCCCACCTGGGGCTCGCGGGGAAGCACCCCTTTTGGTGTCATGCGGCCTTCCCCCCGTTGACCTTTCGGTTTTTTTGGGGAAACTTCCCCCGACAGACCTTTTAGGCCCCCCGCCTTCCTGGACTCGGGGTCCGCTGGTAATTTTATTACCATGCACTGGTGTTAAGCCGGTTCCAGTGACCCCTTGCAAAAAACCTGTTTGTCCCCTTGTCAGTGGGTTGCCTCAGGATGTCTTTCGTTCTGCACGGGCCCCTCCCCTGAAAGATTGGCGCGCTCACCGGAAAAGGGTGAAACTCCTGGCTGCCTCGTTCCTTTCTGAGTCCTTTGGGTTTCCCCCGGTTGCGCCCTGCTCCGATCCTAGACGGAACACAGGCGGATCCTTTTTGGGGGCCCCGGGCATGTCCCCTCGATGCCTGGGGGCACTCCCGCCCTGCTCTCGGTCTGCTTCTGCAAAAACCTTCGAAGTTCTGGGGGTCTGCCTCCCTCTTCAGGACTTTGCCGACGTTTTCTCCGAAAGACAAGCTGAAACTCTGCCCCCGCCCGGCCCTTCGATTGCCCTATCGACTGCAACCCGGTACTACGCCTCCTCGAGGCAGAGTTTCCCCTCTTTCGGTCCCGGAGACAAAGGCTGGGGGAGTATATTAAGAGAATCTCCGCAAGGGCTTTATACGCAAGTCATCCTCCCTGCGGGGCGGTTTCTTCTTTGTCGAAAAGAAAGGGAACCCCTCCGGCCCTGTATCGTTTATCGTGGTCTAAATAAGAAACCCATAAAAAAAATCGTTCCCCTCCCTTTGATTTTCGAGCTTTTTGCCGCCTACGTGGCGCAAAAATTTTCTCTAAATTGGCCCCTTTCGGGTGGTTATAAAATCTGACTCGTATTCGGGAAAGGGCGACAATGGAAAACAGCCTTAAAAACCCCGGAGGGGGCCACTTCGAATATTGGGCATCCCCCTTTTGGGTTTCAACGCTCCGGCCATTTTTCCCGAACTTTGTCAACGAGATCTTCCGCGACCTCCTCTATGTTTTGTCAGTTTCTTGGTTTACATCCCGATTTCTCTCCGACCCCAAGGGTTACCCCCCCCCACTCGCCCGGTGCTTAAACGCTCCCGGCCATCTTTTATGCCAATTAGGAAATGCCTTTCGAGCGCCGTCGTTGCCCTTCCTGGGGTAAATTTTTCCCGGTCAAGGATCCAGAGGACCCTTTTTAAACTGTCTGCAGTTCTACAGTGGCCTCGACCCGTGGGTCTTGGGCTATCCCCAATTTTCTAGGCTTTTTTCGAACTACTACAGACATTATCTCACATTTTTCCAGCTGTGGCCCCCCGGTGGCACTGACGAAAAAAAACGCCAACCCCAAAACCTGGTCTCCCCCAAATCAGAAGCCTTTGAGCATATCAAGTCCGATTTGCTTCGGCCCCTTGCTTCTCGCCCGGACCCCCTGCGTCCCTTGTTCCGAGGTGGAGCCTCTTCTGTAGGTGCCGGAGTTTTCTTCAAAAGAGCTCCCAAAAAAGGTACTTGCGGATTCTTCTCAGAACCTTCACGCCAGCCGGGAAAATTTTTCTATCGGGGATCGTTAACATTGGCCATTTAAAAATTTGGCCCTGAAGAATGGCGGGATTTTTGGGGGGGGTCGCCCCCCCCTTCGAAATCTTAAAAATCCAAAAACCTCCCCTTTTTCAATCTGCCCAACGTCTAATTCCTCGTAAAGCCAGGGGTCCCTTTCTTCGCCCGCTTTTACTTCTTCCTTCACTTTTCCCCCACTGAGAAAAAAAGTCGGGCGGATGCCTTTCTCATCCTCTGACCTTTGGCACAAAAGCACCTCTGCAGCATATAATCCTCCAGAAAAAGGTTTCCCCAAAGGCAGCCCCCCTGGAGCTTAAAACCCTTTCCTCCGGGAAAAGCTTATGTCCGCCCCGGCCTGCGGCCCCGTTTCTAAGTGGGGGCCTTTCCCGTGTGGGCCATCCTGGGGGTTTAAATCTCTGCGGTTTTGCTCCCGCTTTATGGTGGCCCACCCTGGGGTCATGTGTTTGAGATTATGTCCTGGGGTGACCTCCTGTCTGCAAAAGGCCCTCCCTCAGACCTGGGTTACTACTACCTCTCCCCGTGCCTGAAATCCCTTTGGGCCCATATGCCATGGATTCTTCCGAAACCCCCCCGGCCTAATGGGTAATAAAGTCATTGGGGGGGACCGATAGTTCTTTAAAATGGCCCTTTTTGGGCCTCTCCCGGGTTTCCCCCCCGCCCATTTATTTTCCCAAAACTTTTTTCCAGCCCGTGTTTCGTTCATGGCTCCCGTTATTTATTTTTGATAGAAGGAGTCCGTTTTTCTAAATTCTGGCCCGGGGTTGTGTACTCAAATTTGGGTCCAGCTTTGGGCTTCTCGTGGCCTATCACCCTCAAAAAAGGGCAGGTTTGGAGGGTCAACCAAGTGGTGGGGACCTACCTACGAATTTTGTTTCCCCCCCCAGGGTAACGGTCGGGAAAATCCTCCCCGGGCGGAATTTTCATACAACTCCTTGGACTCGGCCCCGGACCCCCCCTTTTTTGTTGTCTTGGGCTACATTCCCCCCCCGCCCCTCCCCCTGCCCCCTTTTTCGTGTGACGTTTTGCCCGGGATGCCCCAAATACGGGACCAAATCTCTCTGGCGGTCCCCACGTCAAAACCCTTCTACGGGCTCCCCCCGCAAAAACCCCCGGCTACAGGTAACCCCGGGGACCGGGCCCCTTTATTTAAAACCGGGGGTGTTAACGGGTTTTTTTCTATCCCAAGTACATTCGTTTTCAAAGGTGCCCAATAAAGGGGGTCCCCCGTATTTGGGCCCCTTTTGGGTACTTGGCTTAAACCCTCCTACAACTCCCCCTTTCCTCCCCCCTCTGCGATCCCGAACTCCTTCCTTTTCTGTCCTCAAAACCTGTGGTGCTAATCGCTTCCCCCGTAGATCTGTCTCGCCTTCTCTGGGCCCCTTCTAATAAAATCTTTGAGGGCAAGGGGGTCCTGGCGGAGAAGACAGTGGGGGGAAGCGGGTTTTCCCTTTCCCACGGAAGGGGTTTTGGGCATGAGGAGGTTCATGGGAAACCTGAGGCCAAAACCCGTCCCCCGACCCCCTTGCTAGGTTTCCTAAAAAGGGGGTAGACTAAAGGGGGGGGGGGCTGTCATGGGGGCCCCGGGGAGCTGCGCCCCACGGTCCCCCTCTGCGGCGGGCTCCCGGGCGGGTGCCGGGGCTGCCGCGCCCTCTCCCTGCTGCCCGGGCTCCGGCGGCGGGTGCCGCGGCTGCCCCCGCCCATCCCCTGCTGCCCGGGCGCCGCATTACCACCCCGCCCCCGGGAACGCTGCCCCTGTTGTTCGGGCCGCGCGCGGGGCCCGTTCCTAGGCCGGGGGGCGGGGTCGGATTTTAAAAGGGCCCGCCCCCCGTAATTGGCTATTGCTGGGCGCTGGTCCTATTTTAAGGGAACCCCCCCAAAAACACCTTGCCGTTCGTTGGTGTGCGTTGTTAGTTTGCAGATTTAGAGTCGTTCTGATCGCCCGTGTACCATCCGTTTGTATTCCCGACCTTGTGTTTCTGCCCGCCCTGACCGTTCTGCTGTCTTGACCCCGACCTCGCCGCCTGCCCGACCTTCTGCCTGTCCCCGACACGCCCCCGGGTTACGACTTGTACCAAGCCTACCCCCCGGCGCCATCGCTAGCGAGTCACGTCGGGGTAACGATGGTGCCTCAGCCCGCAGCAAACCATCCCGCTTGCGGGGCTCTGGGTGAAAACCGGGGGCTACTTTTGACTCCGTTCCTTGACGTGGTCTTACCCAAAGTAGCGTGGTCACGAATCCACCTTACCTGTTACACAAGGTTATGTGATTTTAGCAGTCAATGAGATCCCTACACACCCCTACACAGTCAACTGGTGAGATTCTTAACTCCCCCCCACTCATTCTCTGCACTGATTGGCTGGCCGCCAAAATTACATCGCGATTTAAATCCGCGATGATGATTATTGATCCGATTTTAAGGAAAATAAAAGGATCATCGCGGACCCGATTAACGGTATCGTGGTTTTATCTTTTGTCGATTTTAAACGCTCATCCCCCAGGCTCTGCGCAAAGAGATGAGCAGTGGATGGGTGTAAGAATTGGTTTTCCAGGGGAAAATGGGGTGGCGAAACGGGCGAAAAAACTCCTTGCCGCCCTTAAGATCGTTAGGCTCGCGCACATACCTTGCCTGGAACACTTCATTAACCTGGTCGCCCAGAAATTTCTAAAGAGCTACCTGGGTCTTGACTGCCTGCTGAGGAAGGCTGAGGTCGAGCCAACTTCCAGCATTGCACCCCGCTTGGCCCGACTGGCTAGGTTGCAGCGTCATCTTGGCTTCCCTATCAAGAGTCTAGTTGACGTGGTAACACGCTGGAATTCCACTCTCCGCATGCTCCAGCATTTGTAGCAGCAGCGTAATGCCATTATGCAGTATGAAGTGGCGCATGGCTTGACAAGCAGTGGTGCGGACCTCAGGGTGTTGAGCCATAGAGAGTGGAGGCAGATGAAAGATCTCTGCAACATCCTTGCCAGTTTTGGAGACGCCACCAAAATGGCCAGTGAGGACAATGCCCTTGTCAGCATGACCATTGTGGTGATCTTAGTTCTGGAACAAGTGTTGTACACTCTGAAACAGCATGTCCCAGTAGTGACGGAGGAGGAGGCGGACACAGAGCCTTACTTGCCATCGGATCAAGAAGGCCCGACAGTTTCCCAACAGTATAGGTCTTCGTTATGCGGTGGTTCGGGGTCCAGGGCTGGTGCAGGGTGGTGCTTCAGCTCTCAGAGTACAGTATATGAAGCTAATCAGGGCTGTGTTGATGCTGAGGATGAGGAAGCGGAGGAGGAGGATGTGGCATGGCTGGACACCGACTGTACCGATGTCCCTGCCTTGGAAAGAGGTTGGCACAGATTTGAGGCAGAAGAGGAAGACGAGGAAGATCTATTTAGTGCCCCTCAACCCTGAGGCTAGGGAAATCATGGCTGCATCTCTCACATGAGTGCTTGGATGCTCCATTTCCTTCAACATGATGCACGCATCAAGGCAAACAAAAAGAACAGTGGTTACTGGGTGGCCACCCTCCTTGATCCACGTTACAAATCGAAAGTCAGCAATTTCCTTCCACCCACACAAATTGACAGTAGAATGCAGGAATTTGAAACCGTGCTCTTTGATCAACTCGAGACATCTGTTGCATCTGCTTCACATTCTAATGTCACAGTGAAACAACGTCAGCAATGTGACAGCAGTAGAGTGGCAAGTAGCCGTAGTAGCAGCAGCGTCAGCAGGCATTGTGGCAGAAGCCTAATGGGTGACATCTGGCAATCGTTATTTATCACTTCATCAACGCCTGTAATGCAGGGCACAAATCAGACACACAGAGACCGCCTTAAGATCATGGGCCACGATTATCTGTAGCTCAACACCGATGTTTTTGGACATGTTCCGGACCCAATCGACTTCTGGGTGTCCAAAATGGATGAATGGCCCGAGCTTGCTCGGCACGCCATAGAAGTGTTATCCTGCCCAGCAGCCAGCATCATCTCGGAACGGACTTTCAGCACAGCTGGAGAAGTGATAACAGACAAACTTATCCGGCTTTCCCCTGAGAATGTGGATCGTTTGACTTTTATGAAAATGAATCAAGCGTTGATCTCTGATGGTTTTGTTACCGCAGGTCACCGATTAGTAGCCGGTCTACTTCACAATGTGAACTACACATTCATTGAAAAATAAATGGTCCTATTGAAAAAAAATTTTTTTCAAAATGCTCATTTCTTATTGCTAATTGTATTCCAAATGTCCAAAAGGTCATTTTGCTGGTTTTGTGGTCCGGAGACTGTAAAAGACACCAAAAGTAAAGGTTTTGTTGAAAAAAACCTTATTCCAATTACTAATTTCTTCTGGAAACTTTTTAGCAGTGTCAATGGTTTTGACAGCAATATTCAAGGTCCTATTCCAAAAAAATTTTGTTTCAAACAGTCATTTCTTCTTCAAAATTTTTAAGAGTGTCCGAAATGTCATTTTTTCCAGCTTTTAGCGTCATGGTGCTGTAAAAAACAATTATATTCCAGGGCCTATTCCAAAAAATGTTGTTTTTAACAGGCATTTCTTCCTCAAAATTTGAAAGAGTGTCCGAATGGTAATTTTTGGTCATGGTGCTGTAAAAAACAGCTATAATCCATGTCCTGAGGATGCATGCACACACAGTGGTTTTATTTGTTGTTAATGTCTGATAGGTTGTTTTTGTCTCTGTATTTGTTGTCTGGCTCTGTACATGATATTTCAATTGTTCCGTCACTGGCCTGAAATGTCTACTTATGTTCTGATCTTTACCATGTCAGAGTTGTATTGTTGTATAAAACGAGAAAAGCAATAAAATGTGTTTTAAAATTTTAAAAAAATAAAATAATCCAGGTCCCAGTCCAAAAACTGTTTTTTTTTTTTTTAAAAAAAACTCTTTTATTCTTGCTAATTTTGTTAGTGTCGCAAAGGTCATTTTTGCTGCTTTTGGGGTTATGCTGCTGGAAAACACAGCAATATTCAAGGTTCTATTCAAATAAATCTTGTTTCAAATACTAATTTCTTCCTGCCAATTTTATTCTCTGTGTCCATAAGGGCATTTCTGCTGGTTTTGGGGTCAGGCTACTGTGAAAAGGGTGCCAGGGGTGCAAATAGGGCAGTATCCGGTCAGCGGCCCACTGCCTTTGTCAACATACATGCGCATCTACAAGAAGGGCGACATTGTGCACATTAAGGGTATGGGAACCATAGAAAAAGGCATGCCACCTAAATGTTATCATGGCAAGACTGGCAGGATCTACAATGTTAATCAGCATACTGTAGGTATAATTGTGAACAATAGTGTGGTGCGCATTCGCTACTCCAAGAGCAGAGAAAGTTTCCTCCAGCGCATCCAGGAAAACGAGAGGAAGAAAAGGAAGCCACGGAAAAGAGCACCTGGGTGGAACTGGAGCGTCAACCAGCGTTTCCAAGTGAAGCTCACTTCGTCCGCTCTCATGGAAAGGAACCGAACTCATTGAGCCCATTCCCGACTAGTTTATGTGACAATATCCTTTGCAAAATATTCCAGTGTTGCGTAAGCCTAAGGATGTAATGGTGGTACCTATAGGTAGAAATGCGCTACCCAGGTGTTGACTGACTTCTGAGGAAGGCTCATGGTCATAGCTCACACTTCCATCAGTCGCACACTGCTTCGGCCTGACTGTCAGCGTTGCTGCGTCATCTGGACCTCCCTGTCAATCATCTACATTTCTTTGTGCAAATTTTATTGGGAGTGTGCATAAGGACATGTCTGCTTTAAAAGACAACGATTGTCAATGTCCTATTCAGAAAAATCTCACATACTCTTTTATTCTTGCTAATTTTATTGAGTCTCCAAAAGGTCTTTTTTGCTGCTGTTGTGGTCGTGCTGATGGTCAGTAACAGCATTTTTGCTGGTTTTGTGGTCAGGTCACTGTAAAAGACACCAATAGTAAAGGCATTATTGAAAAAAAAGCTTATTTCACATACTCATTTCAAATTTCACATGCCTCAAGGCAATCAAAATGAACAGCGGTTACAGGGTGGCCACCCTTCTTGATCCACATACAAAATCAAAAGTCAGCAATTTCCTTCCACCCACTTAATTTGATAGTAGAATGCAGGAATTTGAGACAGGGCTCATTGACCAACTGGAGACATCTATTGCGTCTTCTTCACATTCTAATATCACTGTGGAACAACGTCAGCAACATGCCAGTAGTACATTGGCAAGTAGCTCTAGCAGCAGTGGCAGCATTGGAAAAAATCTTGTTTTATAGAGTCAATTTCTTAGTGCGAATTTGTATTCTGAGAGTACATAAGGGCATATGTGTGGGTTTTAGGGTCATGCTGCGGTAAAGGCCATGGATAGTCAATGTCCTGTTCACTAAAATATTGGTTCAAATTCTTTTTTCTTCCGGCAAATTTTATTCTGAGAGTTCATGAGGGCATCTGTGCGAGTTTTGTGGTCATGCTGTGGTAAAGAACAACGATAGTCAATGTCCTGTTCACTAAAATATTGGTTCAAATACTTTTATCTTCCAGCAAATTTTATTCTGAGGTTCAATAAGGGCATCTATGGGGGTTTATGGGTCATGCTGCAGTAAAGGACAGCGAAAGTCAATGTCCTGTTCACTAAAATATTTGTTCAAATACTTTTTTCTTCCGGCAAATTTCAATCTGAGGGTCCGTAAGGGCATCTGTGGGGGTTCTGTGGTCATGATGCAGTAAAGGACAGCAATAGTCAATATCCTGTTCGCTAAAATATTGGTTCAAATACTTATTTCTTTCAGCAAATTTATTCTGAGGGTCCATAAGGGCATCTTTGCTGGTTTTGGGGTCATACCGCTGTAAAAAGGGCAATACACTACGTGGAAATCCCTAAAGAAGCTTTATGCTATGCTATCATACATGAAAAACTTTGAGTACTCTCAGGGTTCACATATTGATCAAAAGATGTTTATAGTGCCCAACGACTTTCAACGTTGATCTCAATCGTGGCAGTCCTATCTATCTTACCTCTCAATCGAGCCAATCAGGCTCGCTGGGTCAACCGACCTCCCTTATTCAGAGAGAAAAAATAAAAAACACCCAACCTGCAAAGCTGCCCTTTCTTATTGACAGCCTGTGAGAGTAGGGCGGGGACAGGAAACACAAAAATGGAAGGCACCCCTTCATTTCCATCTAGGTTAAAATCAATGTACACCAAGTAAAACGTATGTTTCTGCACACAAAAACATTTCTAAAACGTATGCAAACCTGGGTGCCACTGGCAGGGTGCGGCAACAACATGTAATTATACATGTACGCACACAGACCGCCGCCAGCGGCACATTTCTGCCAAAAAAAGGGCATACACTACGTGGAAATCCCTAAAGAAGCATTTATGCTATCTATCATACATGAAAAAACTTTGAGACTCTCGGTTCACATATTTGATCAAAGATGTTTAAGCTGGCCCACGACTTTCAACGTGATCTCAAATCGGGCAGTCCTATCCTATCTTTACCTCTCAATCGAGCCAATCAGGCCTCCCGCTGGGTCAACCGACCTCCATTATTCAGAGAGAAAAATAAAAAACACCAAACCTGCAAGCTTGCCCTTCGTTTGACAGCCTGTGAGTGTGGGCGGGGACAGAAACACAAAATGACGCCCCCCTTCCTTTCCATCTACGGTTAAAATCAATGTACACCAGTATTAACGTAGTTTTGAACACAAAAACATTTCTGAAAAAACGTATGCAAACTGGGGGCCACTGGCAGAGGCTGCGTCACACATGTAATTATACATGTAGCACACAGATAGGACCGCCGCTGCGGCACACTCCTGAAAAGGGCAATATATACGTGGAAATCCCTAAAGAAAGCATTTGCTATCTATCATATGTCATGAAAAAACTTGAGACTCTCGGTTCATTTTTACAGCCTTGATCAAAAGGATGTTTAAGTGCCCACGACTTTCAACGTGATCTCAAATCGGGCAGTCCTATCCTATCTTTACCTCTCAATCGAGCCAATCAGGGGGCCCAGGGCCGATTGGCTCGATTGAGAGGTAAGATAGGATAGGATGCTCCGATTTGCGATCACGTTGAAAGTCGTGGGCAGCGTAAACATCTTTTGATTCAAAATATCGTGAACCGAGAGTCTAAAGTTTTTTCATGTATGATGATAGCGATACATGCTTCTTTAGGGATTTCACGTAGTGTATGCCCTTTATTGCAAGAAATGTGCCGCTGGCGGCGGTCTGTGTGCGTACATGTACAATTTCCATGTGTGCCGCAGCCCTGCCAGTGGGCACCAGGTTTGCATACGATTTTTCAGAAATGTTTTTGTGTGCACGAAACCTTACGTTATACTTGGTGTACATTGATTTTAACCTAGATGGAAAGGATGGGGTGCTTCCTTTTGTGTTTCTGTCCCCGCCCACTCTCACAGGCTGTCATAACAAGGGCAAGCTTGGCAGGTTGGGTTGTTTTTTATTTTTTCTCTCTGAATTATGGAGGTCGGTAACCAGGGGAGGCATGATTGGCTCGATTGAGAGGATATAGATAGGATAGGTCTGCCCGATTTGAGATCACGTTGAAAGTCGTGGGCTGCTTAAACATCTTTGATCAAAATATTGTGAAACCGGGGAGAGTCTCAAAGTTTTTTTCATACCGCTGTAAAAGAACCAATTAGTAAAGGTCTTGTGAAAAAAGCTAATTTCACACGCATCAAGGACCATCTCACTACAAGCGGTTACTGGGTTGCCACCCTGCTAGATCCAGTTCCAAATCAAAGTCAGCAATTTCCTTCCACCCACACAAATTGACGTAGAATGCAGGGAATTTGAGACAGGGCCATTCACAACGGGAGACATCTGTTGCGTCCTCTTTACGTTCTAATGTCACGGTGGAACAACGTCAGCAACGTAACAGCAGTAGAATGGCAAGCAGCTGTAGCAGCAGCATTGGAAATATTCTTGTTTGACATAGGGTCCATAAGGGCATTTTTACTGGTTTTGGGGGTCAGACTACTTTAAAAGGGATACCAGGGGTGCCAATAGGGCAGTACTCCTGTCAGGGGCCTTAATCAAAAAGGGGCCTGGTAATATGTTAAAAATAGGAACTAGTAATAGATGGGGATCCCACTTGATTTAGCTGTTTGGGGCCTTGAAACAGTTAATAGATGACTGACTGCAGCCCCGGCTCTCACCGCACCCACTCTAAGGGTGTTTTCACACGATGCATTTTTGACGCGTTTTTGACACGATTTTGATGCGTTTTTTGTGCAGCAATGTACAGAATTAATTGCTGTGCCTTCCTGTAAAAAAAACGCGGAAAAAAACGAGTCAAAAACGCACCGTGTGAAAGCACCCTAGCTATGGCCTGGCCAGCTGAACCTCTGTGTTCCCCGTTGGGATGTTCCTGCTGCCACCACATATATGACATGCTCTTGGGCCCTGGTGCAACAAGTATAGAGTCTCCTGCCATTTACCATGTGCCATTTCCAATACCGATTTTTCATATGTTGTCACGGAGGCCCGTAGTAGCTGCTACACTGTACCTTGTGTGGTACGCTGTCCTATCGTTTTAGTTATCCATTGAAGGAATGAATTATTATAGCCCTGTGAAATTTTTTCCTGTGACTCTTAGAGCTAATTGTCATGCCTAAGTTGTATCAACGTATCAAGTTTACAGTTGTGGATGGGGAATTCAGCTTCTCCTCACCTGTTTGGGTCTAAAAATTAACCTGGTCTTCCTCTCTCATTGACTTTAATGGGGATTGACGATCGATCAAGATTGTAAATTTTAAATCGGTACAATATTTTTCAAAATCGGTAATTGCCTAGATCGCAATATTTTTACTGATAGCTTATCATTAGTCTTCATAAAGAGAGAGTTAACAGAATTTTCAGCTTTTACACTTTGCCTGCTAGGGCACATCATCATTTTCTATACCACCAGTGGAAGATCTACATTTGTTTTTTTCTTAAACTTGTTTTTATTTCGAGTCTTCAATTAAACTTATGCAAGATGGCAAGATAATGTCAAGAAATTACATCAAATTCAAATCATCAGGTAATGCTCGCAGGCATGTGTCATACAATGAAAACTCTACTTTTCACATTTTTCGTTATAGTAATATCCATATCAAGAATAAAGATTTTAATATTACATAAAACTAAATCTTCAAATTGAGGAACAACAAAGATGATCAAGGGCCATATTGTCTGTAGTATTAGGCCAACTATCAAAGGTTATGGCCCTCAAGGACAAAAGTGAAGATTATCAATTAGAAAAAAGTGAGCAAATCAAACTAACAAATAAAAACTTATTCCGATCCAGTCACTTTTACTCCTCCCTCCAAGAATCTTGCTGTCACTCCCACCCCCAGTTTCCAGATACAAAGAAGGGCTGGACATCCCTGGCCTAGATATCAAGTATGGGGTGGAACAACCTTATTTAGGTAGAAATCCGGGGTTGTGTCTACCATTCAATCCCCGATGGTGGAGCCGGGTCCAGAAGGGGTCATGTCAGGAATATGTCTTCAATGTTAGGCTCCATTAAATGGGTGTTGTTGCCTTGGAGGTTAATTGGCTCACTCCCTCTCAGTTGTTGACTCAAGTACCACCCGGTTGCTCCAAAACTGTAGTTTTTCACTAATTGAAATAGGTAAAGTGCCTATGATCCTTCCCCATAGATCAAAAAATTTTTTACCTTTTGTTCCCTCTGCTGAGAGGCCTCTACCCAGTCCATTTTTAAGAGAAAAAAGGTCTTATCGAGGAAAAGTTTCCTGGAGGGGCTCACTGGCTGGCTCTACACCTGCAAAATAGCTTTCCTCGCAGCCGCCGACAGGACATGTAAAAGCCTAACCTATTTCCTATATTTTTGTCAATGTATCTAAAAAGGATCCATTGGGGAGTGGGAGTAAAAGAGTGTCTAAGGTACAGCTGTATTGGGAAGCGATTTAGACCAGGTTATTGTAGGATATTAGGGCATTGCCAGAGGCAATGTTAAAGTTAGCTTTCCGATGCCACATTTAAAACACTTGCTAGATGTGTAGATTCCCATTTTATGCCCTTTTAGTGGCGTTAGATACGCATTATGTGCTATTTTTAGGGTCATGGAAGATTTACATTTAACTTCTTCATAAGCATATCTGTATTAACCCTTCACTTACCCCTCAACAAAACCCACAGATCAATGGGGACCTAAAACCTACCTATCCAAAAAATTAGGTACTTTTCCGGCGTTCGGCTTAAAGGAGTAAAAGAGCTGTAATGGCAAACCAAAAAGTGGGTCTTCAGGGTCTTTATTTGTACAGCTTTTATATCGATTGAGGTATCCAAAGAGCAATAGTGCAGTATAAATGAAAATGGAAAGTTATTGTAGATAACTACACAGTGTATAGGACACAGGTGTACACAGAGATTGTTCATATGCTCAAGCACTGAAAAAGGGCTTACAGACAAGGTGAAGGGGCACCTTGACGGGTGTTTACGTAGGGTAAGGAGATACACATGGGTAGGAATGGGTTAAAACTTAAGGGGATGAGGAGACGTGCTGGTGCTAGGAGTGGGAGGTTGTTACTCGCTAGGGACGGAGCAGATTTATAAGAAAGTCCAGGGGAGTGGCATCTTCATTTTGGCGCTATGAGTTTGTCAGTCCACTCATCCACCCCACCCACCCATATTTTTTTGTAGTTTATGATACTCTTGTGTGGTGTTCGTTGTAGGTTTGTTGAGCTGGGGTTTTAGCGGCGCTGTATAGGGTCCTGGAGGTTAGAGATATGGAGGCGAAAGCAAGCCCGTTGATAGTGTTAAGCATAATGGGCAGTTTACAGCTTACTGAGCCTCCTGGTGGTTATGGGCCCCTGGAGTTAGTACACATGAGTGCACAGTGTTTGGTGCTTGATTCAGGGATGTAAGAAAAGTCTAGAGGTACAGGGTAATTGAGGGACTATGTGGGATTATGTGGGAAATGAGCCATTATGCTTGCAGTCGAAATATTTTGTATTATGTGTGGAGATTTTATAAAGTAATTGTTATTTTTTTGTTTTGTTAACAAAGTGGGGTTGCTGTGCCCCTCTTTAACCAATTTGGTGTGATTATTGGAATTGTGTGATGAGAGCTAAGGGGGGTTTGGATTGAGAAGTCCTAATGTTCCTTCAAATCAAGTTAACCTAGAGTTTCCTTTTCATTCCTAAATCATTACTGATCAGTTTCATGTTATGGAGCAAATTTATCCATAGTGTCTAATTGCAAGACAGTTTTAAAGGGGATTTGCCAAGACGCAGTTCCTTACTCTCTCCTTAGCACAGGGGAAGAATGTCAACAAATCACGCTTGAGTCATGAGGCTGCAGGGCTGAAGAGGGGAGCGGGTTGAGTAAGGAGGGAGAAGAAGGAGCGTCTCAAAACTTAAGTGAAATACAACAGTGGATCGCAGTACAGCAAGACCACAGTGCTCTGACGTGCACTTTCTACCGGTGCCTTAAAAGCTCATACATTTTGCCTGTCATCAGATAAGGAAGTGTTTCCCGCAAGCGCAGCCTGTCAGCTCCTGGGTCGTGTCTAGTGGAAGCTTTGAGGTAACTAAGGGGGACTAAGCAATGCTGTAGCTCTCAGAGCTTCACTTTTTGTTAATCACATATATTAGAAAAGTGTTAAATACCCATTTTGGAGGATCCCACGTCAACATTACATGGTGGCAAAACCCCCTTAAAGTTAGACTCGACATTTCTTACAATGTGACACATTGATCATAGTGTTCATTACTGTGCGCAAGTTAAAATGTCTAGTCTAGCTGTACACCATTTATAAGTTGCCTTCTTTTGATGCCACTAATGCTCCAAACATAGCAGGCAATTCATGCCATTTTCCTATTAATTCAGCACCCCTTTACCGAAGGTCAGGGCCCCTCACTGTGTTCATGACAGGGTCCTTTCTCACTCCCTGACCCTGCTAGTCTCACAGAAACTGGCTCCCCACTCTACACCGTAACCCTATCCTCATACTCATGCAGCACCCACATCCACCCCCCCCCACCCCCCCCCCCCCCCCCCCCCCCCCCCCCCCCCCCCCCCCCCCCCCCCCCCCCCCCGCCCCCCCCGCCCCCCCCCCCCCCCCCCCCCCCCCCCCCCCCCCGCCCCCCCCCCCCCCCCACCCCCCCCCCCCCCCCCCCCCGCCCCCCCCCCCCCCCCCCCCCCCTCCCCCCCCCCCTCCCCCCTGCCACCCCCCCCCCCCCCCCCCCCGCCCGCCCCCCCCCCCCCCCCCCCCCCCCCCCCCCCCCCCCCCCCCCCCCCCCCCCCCCCCCCCCCCCCCCCCCCCCCCCCCCCCCACCCCCCCCCCCCCCCCCCCCCCCCCCCCCCCCCCCCCCCCCCCCCCCCCCCCCCCCCCCCCCCCCCCCCCCCCCCCCCCCCCCCCCCCCCCCCCCCCCCCCCCCCCCCCCCCCCCTCCCCCCCCCCCCCCCCCCCCCCCCCCCCCCCCCCCCCCCCCCCCCCTGACCTGAGAAGACCGGGTTGAAAGAGTTGGCTTACTTCTCTCTTCACATGCCACTTACCAGGTTATTCATCCCACACCCCTTCCCTCACTTCCCCTCTTTCCGGGCAATTTTCTCAGAGTGTGTACAGACCCCCCGGTCACCCCGCCAGTTTCTGGATCTTTTTGCTGCTGGCTCCTTAACTTCTCTCTTTACCGAATTCAACATCCCCCTAGACCAACCCAAGTCTTCTGCTGCTTCAGTTTCTTTCATGAATCTTCTCTTGGCTATCTAGTTACAGGGACTCTCCCACCCACAAGGTTGGGCACTCTCTTGATCTTGTTTTGACTGTCGTCTTCCTCAATTTCTAACTCACTAACTCTCCTTATGCGCTCTCTGATCACAACCTTATCTCCTTCATTATCAATAATTATCAGCCTTCTCTGACTCACCTGCTCATCACACATTCAGAAATATCCAATCCCTAACACCCAGGAACTCACAGGACACCATACAAGTCCTCACTGCCCCCCATCTCCTCCCTCTCGACCTGGATGTCAAACATTTACAAGAAACTCTCACAAGCACCCTGGACATTTGGCACCGCTCACACACCGCACCACCAGAGTCAGGCGCGCAGACTCGGAACTTGCCTCAGACTCACCATCTGCCAGTGATGTTCCAGGTGTGCAGAGTGTCTTTTCTCCATACAAATTTATGTCAGGTTGTACCACACGCCCTTCACCGGCAAACAAGAATTTTTCACCTCTCTTATCTCAACCTTACACAACAACCCAAAAACGCCTGTTTGAATTCTTCTACTCACCTCATGCTTAAAGCTCAGGCCCCGGTCACTGGACCTCTGTGCTGAAGACCTGGCCCTCACTTCAAAGAGAAAATTGACAGAATCCGAGCATACATTTCATCTCAAACCCAAAGTAACACCCCCATCTGGCCCTCCTCAACGTTCCTCAATTATACCATCCTATCCCTCCCCACACGTCCTCTAGCCTGCTCTCAGCTTTTGACCCAACATCAGAAGAAGAAGTGTCCAGACTTCTACTGTCTGCTCGCCCCACACCTGCTCTAGTGGGACCCATTCCCTCCACCTTGTCCAGGCTATTTCTACAGCTGTCCTCCACACCTTACTGCAATCTTAACCTACTCTCTCTTAACTGGGATTCTCCATCCTCCTTTAAGCACGCTGATATAACTCCTTTACTGAAAAAACCCATCTGGAACCTTCCTGTTGCTGCTAATTACGAACAGTTCTAATCTTCCCTTTATCTCTAAACTCCTCGGAAGCTTGGTCTACTCTCGCCTATCTGCATTACTCTCTTCTCAATCCTCTTCAACTCAGGTTTCTCCACTTTTACACTCCACAGAAACTGTCTTGCTAAAGTTCTCCAATGATCTCCTCACTGTTCATCTCAAGGCAACTACTCATTGCTGCTTCTTCTAGATCTCTCTGCCGCATATTGACACTGTTGCTCACCATCTTCTCCTCAGCATGCTCAGCACCATTGGCCTCCAAGACTGCTCATGCTTGGTTCTCATTCTTACCTCTCTGACCGCAACTTCAGTGTCTCATTTGCAGGTTCTACTTCTTCTCTCTCCCTTCTGCTGTTGGGGTCCCTCGGGATCTATCCTGGTCCTCTCCTCTTTTCCCATCTACACAGCCTCATTGGACAAACCATGAGCAGATTTTGGCTTCATTACCATTCTACTGCTGATGGCATCAATTATACACTCTTCCGTGACTCCGTCCTGCTCTCTACATAACACCCGTGACTGTCTGTCCGCTGCTCTCCGACATCATGTCTTCCCTCTATTCTTAAATAGACCTTACTAAAAACTGATCTTCTAGTCTCCCTCCATCTACTAACTGACCCCACCCTGCCTATTTCTGCTTCAGTGTGTGGCACCAACATAATCCTAGGCGGCAGGGCTCGCTGTCTTGGGGTTATACTATTCTGATCTGTCCTTCACCCCCTATATCAATCGCTTTGCCTGCTCCTTTCACTTGCACCTCAAGAACATAACCAGAATTCCATCCTTTTCTAACTGTGGAAACTACTCAATCTCTCATTACTGTCTTATTCTTTCTCATCTTGACTACTGTAAAACTTCTTGCTTATTGGTCTCTCTCTCTGTAAAAACTCTCCCCTTACA
The DNA here is from genome assembly GCA_025379985.1 of Phyllomedusa bahiana. Taxonomy (NCBI): domain Eukaryota; kingdom Metazoa; phylum Chordata; class Amphibia; order Anura; family Hylidae; genus Phyllomedusa; species Phyllomedusa bahiana. The sequence goes on along the minus strand of JAODAL010056026.1, from coordinate 3,027 downwards.
TCTGTCCGAATGCATCCGCATGGATCATCTTTCTCTCCAGCGCTATACTGATGCCTCTACCGGTGTTAGTCATTGCACTGGTTGCCCATTCAGTACAGGATACATCTATAAAACTATCACACTCAATAAAGCTCTCACAGTGCTGCACACTCCCCTACCTTTCCTCCTTCATTTTGTCTACCACCCATTCCGGTCTCTCCACTCTGTTTTGATATCCAATTACAGTCCACAATCACCCATGCTCCCATGCCGTCTCCAAGATTTCACACGTGCTTCTACCAGTTTGTCTAGAACATGCTATCGTGTCATCAGGCAACATCTAACCTTCATAGTTTTAAGAGTGTCCAAGAACCCCCGAAGCCCTAAGCAAAGGGGGACCATGACTTTGGTAAGGGGAACTAGAGCTCCCGTATAGTTCGAGTTTTTTGGGCTGTAGTATTGAAGCTGATGGTTTCAGTGTTTGCATAGTGTATTTATTGTAAGTAGCTTTGAGCAGAGGGGATAGGTTTTGCGAGGGGGGGGGCAGTTGTAATCCCTGCATTGTGTTAAGCTCCTGCTGTGTAGTTTATAGTTATGTGCAGGGGGGGTTGTGATATGAGAGGAGGGAGTGGCTGATGGGGAAGAGTTTACTGTGAGGTGGGTGGGGTTAGTATAGAATATAATCTTCTGGTCTTCACTTCCTGCTTCGCTTTCTTCTGATCAAGAAGCATAGGAAAGATGTCCCTCCCACTCGCCTATTTTAATGAATGCTCTGAAGCTTGTGTTTAGCTTGATCTGTACAATGATGAATGTATTTATTGTATTGTTTTTTATTGACTTTATTGTATTACCTGGTTACAAAAAAAAACAAAAAAAAAAAAACAGTTATTATGATCCTGATGAGTACTTGTGTGGCATTATCCGTTTAAGCTCAAGGGAAGGGCGATCCTTCAGCCATGGTTTCCCTAGAGGTTTCCTCCACAGGTGGTTTCCCTCTCTGAGTGCTGTAGGATGACTCCTAGTTGAGTCTGGGATTTTGCTACTAGGTCAAAAAATAAAATATAATAAATAAATAAAAAAAGAAAAAAAGAAAGAAAAGAGAAAAATGGAAAATATGAATCTTGGTTTTTTGAAACCTGTCACAGTCTTTTATGTGCGGTGCGGAGTCCGGTGGAAGTTGCAGGTCAAGAAAACTTATGGTGACTAATTTTAACTAATAGAGGATTTTAAAACCTCATGGTTGTGGAAGAGGCTGGGCTTTGAAGTGGCCAGCCTTTAAGGAGGGTATAAAGGTAATGGCATCCAGGGGCGGGCAGGTGGTTAATCAGGAGTGAGGATCTTCAGTAAGGTCATTGGTGGCCCCTAAACTGTACTGGCTCTGCTAGAATGGCAAGCCAGAGCGTGCCGCCCCTTGAATGCTGTCTGGCAGGGTTTGCTGCATGTCAGCACAGCTGGGAATAATCACACAATTTTAGCCTCACCTGTTTGTGCTTTATTCTTGTGTTTGTGCATTTATTCTTGTGTTTGAATGCGGTATTAGCTTAGAGCGGGGGTTATCCCATATCAAAAGTATGAAAATACTTCTTAGGCAGACCTCCCAAGATCCCTATTGCTAACCCTACTTCTAATCACACACATTCTGTCATCCCTAAACTAGGACACTTCACAGGCACTTATGTGTGTATATTTACTGTCAGGGTGGAGGTTTATCCAAATTATTTATGTAAAACCCCTATATTTATGTACATGGCTGGACATTATAAATTAGTCATCTGCATCTTTGTTCCCCTATACTCTAATAGAATGGTGAGCTCTTACAAGCAGGGCCCTCACACTTGGTGGGCTGATCTGTAAGTAGTTTTTATTTATGTAATTCTGTACTTATACCCTCTAAATTGTAAGTGTGTGGAATATGTTGGCGCTATATAAAATAAAGATTATTATTATAGGGTAATCTGAGTCCCTCACTACATACATTGCAGCAGGCACAGCACACTGAGGACATAGTGTGACAGGTTTATCTGTTTTCATATAAATTTGGCATTATATGGATTGAGGTTCCCAACGGCATATGCAAGTCCTCACCTGCCGTGCAATCAATTAAAACATTTATAAATTATGCCGTTGACTCCAGCGAGGATACTTATCCCATATTTCTTTTAATATATATACTTTAGTAACACCATCTATAACACAATTTTGCAAGAAGATACAACTTTAGTTACTTTGGTAACAAAATATTGGAACCTGCAATCCAAGGTCCGTGAGTCAAAAGTTAAGACGCGGACGCCAACTTCCCTTGTTCAGTGCTCTCCTCACGGCTGAACAGCTGGCTGCTGAGTCCCAACGCTCCACTGATGCAATCACGTGACATCACCTTTCTCAAGCGTGAGGTGATCCGCGAGTGAACATCTTATATACTGTTACTGTTTATATTCCATATTAAAACATGCAACCAAACGATACATATATCACACTCTTAAAAACAAAAATAGTGTGTTCTAACCAGCGAGCTACTCGCATAAACTAGTATAAAGAATGAAATTACATAAAAAAATGCAATGTCTATTTATTATCTACTTGATTCTTTAAATATTTTAACACTACTAGCTAACTAAATAAGCCATTAGTTACCTAACTTATTGCTCTCACTATACTTATTCAGATATAACTAGTATAGTGAACAGAAGGCAAAAGGATGGGACTCGCTGCCACACTATTTATCACAAATATATCTTCCACTGACATTCCTAGTTGAGTCCTTTAGGTGATAGTGCATCCAGCCTGTGCTTCCAATATACCTCACGCTGGAGCAACTTCAATGTAATCTGCTCTTGGTCACTACCTACGATTTCCTAAATTATGCACCAACGTAACTCGGATACCTGATGTCCATTATCATAAAAATGTCTTGCCACAGTTGATTCCATAAATTTACATGATCTCTCACTCTCTATCCTACCATGCTGATCTATTTTAGATGCATATAAATGGATCTGTGATTTATGCTCATTGAGCCTCAGCCGCATCATCCTTGATGTTTGACCC